>JAVQJF010022587.1:27500-29085 GCA_036023855.1 Gadopsis marmoratus | reverse complement strand
GTTCAGATGCTGCTGGATCCATTTGTGAGTGGAACATCCCATAAAGAGGGCGTGTCCGCTTCCATGGCCACGAGTAACACAGGCGCTGTTCGGACAAAGATCAGCTCAGATGTATCGCTGAATGTCCGTCGACGTGCTTAACTCGTTTGTCTGTTCCTCGAAAACAATTAGTAAGTAATTATCTTTGTGTCTGTCGTACAGAAATTAGCAGTTAATTAACAATCGCACCAGAGGAAGGTGGCAGAATGGAATAAAAATTACTTATTGACACGTAATTACCTGGCAGCTGACTCCGAATCGCACTTCCTGTTGTACTGGTCGTGTTGGTTGGACGCCAGGAGTCTGTCTGCCATCATAAAGTCACTTTCTCTGCCAAGATGAAGTTCTTGTCTCTGGTGAGACTCCAGTAAACACAGCAAAATATTACTCTGCTACTTAAGTACTAACACTACGCTGTGAAAGTACTCCACTGCAAGTTAAAGCCCAGCATTCAAAACCTTACTGCAGTCAGAGTACTCATGTTGCAGTAAAAGTGTTTCTGGATCAATGTTCCTGCTGCATTAATGTGTTTGTTCAGCAACCAGACCTTTGGAGAACATCTGGATTTGGGAAAAACACCTGGACACGGGATCCTCTGAACCTTTGTGGACGAACCGAAGGAGAATCTCAAAAAGGCACCGGGGTGGAGCATCTGGACCTGAGCAGAGCACATCAGCCCAGCTGGGTCAATAATTTAATATCTGGACATCAATCCCGATTGAAACATTCCTACCGAGGTAAACTATCCGGGCTCAGGTGAAAGACCTGGACCAGAAGGAGCAGGAGGTCTGGGTGACGCCTGTTTGACATCGTGTCCTTTACTTCCTGTTGAGTCTCACTGACTGTTGGATCGGCTTGTTTGCCAAACAGTCAGAGAGAATGAACCGGTTGTGTTTCCATGCCAACAATCGATGACATGTCTGCCAGACAAGGAGCTGCCTGTCTGTCTGGCAACTTAGTAATAAACAATATTAACATCTTTCATGAAACACCGATGCAAAGTAAAATATAATTTAAATGTCTTTTTCATATTTTAGACTTTTTTTTTTGTTGTTTTTTACGAGCGCTCGCTCTCTCGCTCTCTCGTTCTGCTCCCATGAATAATGAATTGAACAGATAATAAATAACTTTAGTACTAATAACTTAGTTATATAATCTCACATGCAGTTTTTAACAGGACGGCATCAATCTGTATTTTATGTGCCAATAAACCTGAACTTCTGTTTCTGTCCTGCTGTGCAATGAACTGCACGACACACAAAATCTACTTCAGATTATTTAATTTGACGTACAATCTTAATACTCTACTACTGCTACTAAATAATAATAATAATAAGTGTTTTACAGCTTTATGGCAAGAGAAAATGAGCACTGGGGAAGATTAAATACACCTGAACACTTGGGGTTTCACGTTTTACAAGTTTTTTGTTTTGCAAAATAGCAGCGGCCCAGCCGTCATGTGTGGCGTTTGAAGCAGTTTCTCATGATGTGAACAGACGCTGAGCCGTCCAGCTGAGGTCAGAGCCCCCCCCCCGACCTGTTAACG
>JAVQJF010022587.1:0-22500 GCA_036023855.1 Gadopsis marmoratus | reverse complement strand
TTTTCTGTCAGGACAGGAAACAGTTAGCTTAGCTTAGCATAAAGACTGGCTCTGTCCAAAGTAAATCTCAATTGTTTAATTAGTACACAAACAGAAATGCAAAAAAACAGGGCGTTACGTGCTGTAAAAAGACTACTGATGAGAATCTTGTGAGGTTGCCAGGAGACCATGCTATGGTAGGATAACTGGCGCATGGCGGTAGCTTCAAACTAAACGAACAGCTATGAGAGTGGTATGGATCTTCTCACCTATTCCTGTGGTCGACTGATTGTTTCAGCGCTGTACCAACACTGATGACTCGTCTTCTTCATAATAAGGCTAACATAGATTATTTTAAGTTTACGTGTACGTGATGTTCATTTATAAGGTCGGTCTCTCTTGCTACCTGGCAGAGCCTGTTTGATATGGACATTATGTGTGTACTTGTGAGTCCCCCTCTCCATTCATCTGCCAGTGTGGACAGTCTCCCACCCCTCATTAGTTGTTAAACAATGTTCATTAACGTCTTTAATTACAGCGCTATTAAACCATCTGTCTGTCTGTCTCACTGTCTGTTCGCTCTTCTCCTCCATGTCTGTTCCCCTCTTATCCCTCCACCTCTCTCCATTTTCATCCAGTGTTGAACCCCACTTTTTCCCCCTACACCTATTCTCACGTTAAACAGGTTCCCTGCCCTCCTCCGTCTCCCCCCCCCCCCCCCCCCCTCACTGCACTCTCTCCCCTCATCCACTTGTGAGAGGAGGGAGCGATACAATAGCGTTAATCACAGCCATTCAGAAGCTGTATCTCTGTCTATTCACATCACGGCGAAGGACTGGAACACTCTGTCCTCATCTACATACCACCACGCAGTCAACACACACGCACGGCACATGGGGCACCCACATAACTACACACCAATTTTCTATGTCAATCGGCATCCCAATGTGACAATGGAATCAGTAAATGACTTGACATGAACTCAAGAGTTAGTATTCCTCAGTCGCGTGTACCAAATAAATTAATACATTTGAACTTCAATCTCTGCGCCCTAAAAGGGTTTTGTTATGATAATAAGGTTCACACTCAGTTGACTTGTTACAGAGCATCTGCATGGTGCTGGAGGTAATACTCACAAGTGGCCGTAGATCTGGATGGGTGAGGATGTAGCCGTTGTTGGTGATTGCAAAGGCGTAGCCGTGAATGCCCAGCTAAGAGGACACACACACACACACACACACACACACACACACCCCAAATGGTTTCATGACAAATTTGTGCCTAATTGTAATTCTGAGCTAATCAGGCTATTTGTAATTTTTGCTGGCAGAATCTTTGTCTTTGTTGTGAAACTCGCAGAGCTATACAATACACCAGGATGGCACCATTCATCCACGTCTGGACAAATAACACACTTCCAAATGTCAAAACCTTACACCCAACCAAGCTTCAGATCTACAAGAAAAAGAAATCAGCGCATGGGATGTGGCAGGAAACACTATCAAAATGCATTAGTATACATGGTGTATAATCTTCCTGTCATTATTGGACTTGAGGAAGGAAAGAAAATTCACTGTCAAAACTTCAGAAAAAAACCTGTGATTTATGTGCTATTGGGTTTGGCATTCAATTACTGCACTGTAGCGTTGGACTGGTGTATGCACAGATATAAGTTTAAAAAAAGAAATAATCTAAATCCTTTAACTTGATTGATTTTTTTACTGACTTAGCATCCAGGTGAATGGCACACTCACAAAGCAAAAGCATGTGGTTCAAAAGATATAAGATTGGCTTTGATTATAAATGGTGTGACGGTGTAGAGGAGTATCTCATACAGCCATTGATGTCTACAATCATTTTTAAGAACAGCTAAAAGATGTTGGGAGTGGTACCTTATATTTGGGGATGGTCTTGAGCAGCTCAGAGACAGGCACGTCTGTCCCAACCACCCCAAGTAGGATGCCACGGTTTCTCTGGAAGCACACACATTACAAATATTCTTATGTTGCATTTGAAAGGTTACTTACATAACATGGCCTCTAACAGATCCACTGTTTTTTTATATCAAAAAAACTGTAATCAATGTTATATATTACAATTAGTGATGGTCTACTGTATCCTATTTTACAGACTCCAATCAAACTGAAATTAGTGTCCATCAAACAGAAACATAATGAAACCATTATTTCACAATTTGTGTCTGTTGTCTCAAAATCTCATTCCTTGTCAATATGCAAGTAAGTAATTGCATAGTTGTTGGGGTTTTTTTTTTAATTCAACTGCTACTTGGTTGGAGAAAACAAATTGGGGAAACATAATGGCAGTGACAATGAATGTGCTACTGGTTCTATAGCACCCTATGTGCACTTACAGTCTCATTCTTGGTACTGAACACTGGCATCGCCACTGTGGTCATCAGGACTGGATCTTGACCTTCCTCCAACTGAGTGAGTCATGAGAGAAGAACAGTGAAAGACAGCAAATGAGAGGGTGAGAAAGAGAAAGAGAGACAGAGGGAGGGAGAAGAGGAAAGCTAATGATGAAACATTATTGCTGTACTTACAAAGGAAACGTACAGATCATTGCATGGCATTTGGAACATTATATGAATCATCGTCGTTATTTAAGTAGTGAGCCTGATAGGAATTCTGCAGCAGACCTAGTCATATTATCTTCTTGAGGGACCTACAAAACTTCCATGACATGTTTTATTCATGTTTATTATTTGCCTTAAAATGTGTTCAATCACAGACTGCCTTTGATCTCTTATCCGAAGGCAGTGCTGCTAGTTTGGATCTGGGTATATTCCCTCCCTAAAGACTGCTGGAATAATTATGATATTTATCTTTCCAGTGGCTGTCTGTATCTGGCTATGATGAAAGCTCGACACGGTTACGAAGATAGTGGAGGAAGGCTTCACAAAAAGTAGTCTGACTTCATCCACTCAGAAATGTTGAAACTGTCTCATGTCAGTCACTCACACAGTTTATGCTCAAGTCGCCACAAGTAAGTGGTCCATTAAGTGTAAAATGGATCCCAGTACAAAATCAGTTGTTAAAGTTAGATGGCAAAAAGCATAAATCACGTCACACGTGATCTGTTTCTGCTGGAGCAATCAATAGAGTATTATTATCTTAGATTCTGTTAAACTTAAATATCAACTCATATCATAGTACTTATTTTAGGGAACTACCCCATATTAAACAAAACAATCCTCTTAGATGAACATTACACCCACCTCCCCCACCCCCTCTTTGCCTCCAGTAATAACAGGCAATGACAGGAAACTCTAGCATCCATTCTGTCTCCCTCAGACACTAGGGAAAGGGGAATTGGTGACCTGAGCTCAGACAGCTGGTAATAGCAATCGAGGACGCAGTATTAGACAAAGACAGAACAAAGCACACCTAAATACAGCCGCTGTAACAATGCACAGCCTTGCTGCTGGAGAACAGGATCAAAGACAGGGAAAACGAGCAGAGGTTCACCTAAAAATACAAAACCTATTTCCAAGCTCGGGTCTATTGGATCATCTATCAGCGGTCTGTAAACGCATAGACTGACATTTATTGTGTATCCCCATGAACTGTTGTTGAGCAGTCCCATCAAATGTGTCCTCTTTGTGTACTTCAACACTAATCTTAGATGTTTTATTTTCAGTATATGCACATTTGGGGAAAATCAGGCTTGCCCAGCTGCTCTGGGAAATGACATACTGTAATTAAGCAGATAACAAGAGCTGCATAGAGAAAGACAGCCAGCAACTGCATCTGTTGGATTCAAAGCCAACATCACAGCTACAGAGGATGCTCACTCACCCTAGACAGTGGAGGAAAGACCTTTAAAAATGTGCTTCATTATCCTAACGTGGGAGAGGAAACAGGCACTTCCTTGAACCCTAAATATGCGTCCTCCAACATGACCATGCCCCAAGTCCCTAACGGAGTGCTCTGTACTTAGAATTTGACTTATCATACATAACCTGCAACCTCTAATGCAAGGTCAGAACTCAACACACATTTGGGCCAAATCTGCATCACTGTTGGTTCTCTGGCTTTATCTGTATCAGTCAGAGCAAATGGTGTGTAAGTCCTTTCCCCTGCTGTGGGTCAGAGAATACTAATACACTCTCTCCACACCAACACAAATACCTACACACCTACACCCCTCAGAGGGCTCAGATACACACCCTTGCCCCGTGTTTGGTGTCTCATAGGACACCTTGCAATCTAGGTAGCTGTTATAAATTGGGCTCTGGTGGACGAGGTGACCCTTGTTTCCTTGGAGACCGGGTTTAATGATGTTGATGTGTGTGAGCCCTGGAGCCAAAGCCCCTTGTAACTTCCTGTGGGAAAACTAACAATGCAGGGCAGAGCACTAGCACATGTTTTGCTGCACATGTGCTTTAGGAGATACACCGATCAGCCATAACATGATGACAGCACCCTGAGCAGTCTGTGGCTACGCAGCCCCATATGCAAGAAACTGTGATGATCTGTGTGTTCTGACACCTTTCTATCAGAACCAGCATCAACGTTTTCAGCAATTTGAGCTACAGTAGCTCTTCTGTTGGATCGGACCACACGGGCCAGCCTTCGCTCCCTACGCGCATCAATGAGCCTTGGCCGCTCATGACCCTGTTCACCGCTTCTCCTTCGTTGGTCCACTTTTGGTAGGTACTGACCACTGCAGACTGGGAACACCCCATAAGAGCTGCAGTGTTGGAGATGCTCTCACCCAGTCGTCCAGCCATCACAATCTGGCCCTTGTCAAAGTCCCTCACATCTTTACGCTTTCACATTTTTCCTGCTTCAACACATCAACTTGTAAGAAAAAATGTTCACTTGCTGCTTAACATATCCTCCCCACTGACAGGTGGCATTGTTACGAGATAATAAATGTTCTTCACTTCACCTGTCTGTGGTCATAAAGTTACGGCTGATAAATGTATCTATGAAAAATTACCTCAATCAGTATAAACACTTTTTCTTTGAAATGGTGGAGTCAGTATTCATCCACCATGACATTCTGAACAGCTTACTTCTTCAATTTGTCAACAAAGGGTAATCAACTGCTCCCAGCTTTCCCATTTGTCTGTCTTTAGGCTTTAGCAAGTATCAATCTTGTTCTTTGAACTTCAGTGCAAAACCGTCTTCTCAACCCCATATCCTTCTTTACATTCTCTTCCAAACTTAAAAGTCTCTTACATTCTTTCTCTCACCCTCTCTACACTTACACCTGTCCTCAAATACCCCCCCCAACACATTCTATTCACCCCCACCTCCCTCCCAGCATCCCTGAGCTCCAGTGTCAGTTCATCCGACAGAGTGGGAAACAAAGCCAAATGAGCCAGAGAATGATGGATGAAGTTAGTGAGACGAAGGATAGGAGGGGGAGGGAGGGTAATGGGGGAAGAGGGAGAGCGCAGGTGGGTGGGTCTGGACAGGGAGACTCAAAGTGAAACAGAGGAAGAAAGGGGAGATATGCTAGGCTACAGAGGTTATTGTGTTGCACTGAGCGGGATGGAGAGGAGTGGAAAAAGATAGGATGAAGGGTACATCTGGAAAGATGATACACATCAGCCCTGGAACATAGACGCTCATCACTTTCCTCAAACTGAGCCAATCCCAGGACTTCTGCTAACTTCTTATCAGACACTGTCACCATGGAGGGTGTGTGTGTGTGTGTGTGTGTGTGTGTCTGTCTGTCTTTCTGTCACTGTCTGTTTTACTTTCATTGGACAGAGCTGTGCTGGGGTGATTAAATGCAAAGAAGCAGTGCAGAGTCCTTGCTAATCCCAATTATCATGTCTGACAATGTGATATCTATTTCTGTTTTCTGCTGAGCCGCTTCGATGTCAATAAGCTCGGTTGTATCACACTAACAGTAATATGTAGACATATGGCCTGCCAGCTGTCTAATGGGACTACTCTGTGCTCAGCTCATGCTGATGGGGGGGCAGAGCACTCTTCTGTTCCATCATCATCATCATTGTTATTATTATAGAGCTGCTTATCTCAACCCACATATGATTCACAAAACACTGAAAAATAAAACCCTGAAAACGATAAAAAGGCATGTAAGTACAGATCTTTCCGCCAGTCATTATAGGCTATTGGATTTTCACCCAGAGGATGACAAAACAGCTTTTTCTGGAGAATTCTACCAAAACAAATAACACAGGCAATCTTGTTGTAACACCAAAATCACACAGGCAAAAGAGCAAACTGTAGCCTCACATTTACGCACATGGTCACACTGCCAGCCCTGTAGACACTGGCAAAGCACGGCCAACACAGCATCACCAATGATCAATGAGTGTGAACGTGTGCACGGACGTGTGCGTGTGCTTGATCAGACGTGCAGAAGAGAGCGATCAGCTGAACCGATGACAACCACGATGCATGGTTTGAATCAGGACGTTGAGGAGCGACATACGACACTGACACACAAGAAAATGCCATGGGTCAGTATGGTAGTTAGTTCACCCAGACTTATGCCGTCATCTGGCAGCGATCGGAGACCAAAAACGCACATGCACATGAAATGCACATGAACACACACCAGGCCTCAACACAGCACAATACAGTGATGACCTCAAATCAGACTTTTTTACCTTTTGTGCTTGGGGGAGCTAAAGAGAACAGATTAAGGAGGAGGGGAGGAGAGAAAGGGTCAATACGTTTGTGAATAAGTGTAAGAAAGCCTTTCAGTGGGGTTTCCACTGAATGGCGTGCCAGCACCAGTGGGCGTGTAAAATCCACTGACATTGACTTTGACTGCAACTTTAAAAACAGTGACTGTGTCAAGAGAGGAGAGCTTTATGCCTGGGAGGGTCACAGCAGACGAAACAACACTTAAGCTGTTTCTGTTGAGTCAGTGTTGGGTAAATGCACTTGAACTGCGATAAATGGATGGGGATAATGAGGGCAAAGAGAAAGAAATAAGCAGAGGAAGACAAAAAAAGGTAAAATTTGAGGGATCACAGAGAGAAATCCATTTTCATGCAGTGTAGATAGCCTGTGCGTATGTCTGCTAGAGGGCATTTAGGAAGACAAATGGCTACGGCCAAGCACAATAACTTTAACAAAAGAGAAGCATTGTGCATGCGTGAATACTACAGTAAATTGTGTGTATATGTGGATCCTTTACTGTTAGGCCAGGCGTTGTCCTTTGGGGCGTTTTAGCGATGATAATGTTGTAATGTAATATCATAGTGCGTGCCGTTATTCACTGCCATTTCACAACACGTGTATCTGTGCTATGTTTGGCCCGGGTATGCGATTAGGAGATCAGAGACTAACTCACCAATGTGCCCCAGTATGTTCTACTCACGCTACACAACTCCCAAACACACACAGGAGGCTCATTTACTTAATGGTTCCATCTGCTGCACACGCACTCACTTTCACACGTTCAGTCTGAGGTGTACAAAAGCAAAACACATTGTCAGGCCTCTGCTTGCATTTTATCGCTACTATTCTCCTTTGGATTATATACTTCATCAGATCCTGATACATACAACTGTGTTTTGTTTTTTTAGTAGAATAAGTTAAAATCTATAACTCGATCTCAGCCCACGCTGTACACCACCCAGTGGGGCTGCGTGGTTAGCGGCGAGTGCTGTGGGAACTGCTGGACTCCAGTTTCCACAGCGCACTCAACTCACAGTGCTATCGATGTAGGCCTCAGTCCACACTGTGTCGTGCTCCTGGTCGATCACCTTGGGACGACTCAGCACGTGGAGATACTCCATCACATTCTCTTGCACATCTGCCAATGTGGAAATCTGAGTGAAGTAGCCTGTTGGGCAGAGAGAAGAAGAGAGAAAAGATGATGGATCAATTAACTTAGATGTTTGCAAACAATGGAGAGGGAACAGGTTCAGTCGCCACGCTCACTTTGCTTCCCCCGAAACAGAGATTAGAAGTATAGTGTTATATCCAATAGCAGCTTGGCTATACGATTGTTTTCCAAGCCATCGCTCCCATTTTCTTTACCTTGGTACCAAAGCAGAGAAATGACATCCAGATGTTTGCTTGATGAAGCAGACAGGAACCTGGATACATGTATGAATAATAGCTGAAGAATTCCCTGCAGTGACATAGAAGTGAGTGCAAACCAGCATGGGTTTGTGAATGGGTAAGTGGTATGTAAATGATATTAAAAAACTATCTCAGTGAAACTAAATGTGGTGCCATTTCCTACAAAGATAATGCCGCCATTATGATGCTAATGTGCATGTGCAGGAGGGAATATACGGTTGTCTCAGCAGAGGGGACAGAGATTGGGAAAGGAATAGAGGGAATCAGGACAGCGGTAAGACAGAGGGAGATAGAGGACAAGAAGTGACACAGAGAATAAGGGAAAAGAGCGGGACCACTACATTTCCAACCATCCGTAAAAACAGCAAACTGCTTCCATCGCTGTGAGGCAGTCAAGGAGAAAATGATAGCTGGAGGAAACAGATTTTGGGGTCATCGTTCCAGGCAACGACCTTTACTCCACAGAGAGAAAAGCGCCAAAGTCTAGACACAATACACAGATCTCTAAAGGAAGCCATGCATCCCACCTTAATAACCAAGGATCCATCATTGATAATGTAATTTCAAATCTGTGACCACAGATAAACGACAAAAATGTCATATTATAAGATAACACTGGAGGCCTTAAAACCCCATGATTACTGCAATCACTATGGCAACAAGAACGCACTTGCCCCCAAACTTGACCTGGAAGTGAACCTTGACAGATTCCTCCTTTTCATCCACATTCAGATCCGGCTATTATTATTCCAGCAGACAGTACAATGACAACACACACATACAGGCTCGTCTCGCACACAAAGCAAGCTGCCTCAGTCTAACTGCATCATTTATCACAGTGGTGAGTGAAGAATGACTAGTCCCTCTGGAAGGCTGAGGACGTCCTTCGGCCTGAGCCACCGGGGCCAGTGAAATGAGCTGAGGAGAGGAAAAAAATGAATGCTCCCTGCTTTCAGTGACATGGTACTCCTGTCGTACATATGGGACAGGACAGCCACAGGAGGGTCTGGTCAGGATGATGGCATTAATATATTTTTAAAAGACCTTGGTTCGGGTGATATGTAAGCAAAAAGAGACAACAAGGTGTCCTGATGAAAATAATGGACGAGGTGGAGGCAAAAAATGTCATGATGTGAGTAAGTATATCCTTGCATACAACCACATGGCCATTAAAGAGGAACTCCACAGTGAATTATGTTTTCATGCTGCATGCATCATCCCATGGATTCTTATTGACATGATGTGTTAATATGGGGGATTTTTCCAACAATACCTTTATATTGTGTATAAAAAAAAATGTCTTCCCTGCTCAAAACTAGTTTATACTTTATGTATCTGCTTGGATTTGAAAGTTCAAAATTCTTTGCCACTTTCCAAAGACACACACACACACACACACACACACACACACAAACACAACACACTGAGAGCCTCTCGTATTAAACCGTTACCACAAAGTTGGATCTTTTTTTTAAATATCATGCAACATTAACATTTGTCTTAATTGGAACTAAGACAATAAATACACCAACGTACTGTCTCCAGGCTGGGGTGTCCACATAATTTTGACCATATAGTGAATGTTTGATATGTGTATGTTTGACAGGCATAGCAAATCAATTGATGGAATACACTGTGTTCAATCAATGTTTAAAAAAGTGCTATATTTTAGTGTCACGGTCACAGGTTGTCATTTGATTGGTTGCCAGTCATGCCTTGCAGACAAGTGTGCAAAACTGAGGGGAACAAGTGGAACAGGGCGTAAAGAGCTCATCTGTCTTTGGGGAAGGCCTGCATCCTTTCCTTGTTGATTGGCAACCAAAGGTATTTCTCATAGTTGTGGCCTACTAAGCAGTAATTAAATGCCCTCCAATTATTTTACCAATACTAATCTGTGCTGTGACACTTAGCATTTACAGAATCTAAACAATATTCTTTTATCTCCAAGGCAACAGAGAGATATTTTGACATAACCAGCTTTCAGTGACAGAGCAGACAAGGTAACTCTTTTTCACCTGCTGCGCAAACAGTAAACAAATAAAACTAAATTTTTTTTGCTGTGGTTTGGAATAGAGATGCTATGCCTAGGGAGACGAGAGAACACTGCTCTGCACAGCTCATGCAGGCTGGAGAGGGTGTCACTGTCACATGCCTGAATCATCATGCGGCATACAAACACACACAGAAGTCTCATCATCATTTCTAACACCCTCAACTCAAACCGACTCGATGGGTTCTCTGATATCACTTCCAAGCAAAACTGTGGATGTCCTTGTCCTCTTATCTGCACTCACACACACACACACACACAGCTAAAAAACCTCATGCACACCCCTCGTGTGACCTATGGCTTGCCTGTCTTATCTATGGAAGCCTGAGGAAATGGAGCCAGACTGTCTCTGTCACCCACCTCCCAGCTAAATATAGTACCTGAAGGGAACTGCTCTATGCACAGAGACAACCATGACCACACACAAAGCAGCTGGAAAGTGGTGTACCACAAAGATAGTTTGAACTCTAGGCTTAGAGTAGGATGTAATGTGACATATCTTGTCTGTGCAACTGGCACCAGGTGCTTTCTGTCACACGCGTGCTAATACTGATGAGTACTGACAAACACATGTCTATGCTTGCAACTACATGCACCCACACAGACACATGCACCCACGCAAACACCCCCAAAAAATATCCTGATCTCCATAATGCGTTAATTTTCGTCCGCCTTACAGCAGCATGCAGCAACTTTCCTCTGTAAAAACATATTTTAAGGAGAGAAAAAGTACAGCGGTCTATGCATGTGTTGTAAGATCCCACCTTTGTTAGCACATGCCATCCATTTCAGATTATCTGCGAAGGCTGACTCTCGACCAATCAGGTAAGGGAATATGCGGACCTGCGGAGAGAAATCAGATAGCATCCATCAGTCATTTTAATCACATTTTTATAGGGCCCACACCACCATATAGAAGATATCGCTGTCAAAGCCAGGCAGAAGGCATAATTCTTAATCTGCCAGTGATTAGCTGGCCCTTTCTCCTTGCTTAAAAGTCAATTACGGACTCGTGAAAGTCTTAAATTTGTCTTTTAGATTTTATTTGAAGGTAAAATAATTCAAATCTTTTTTTTTATCAACTCAATAAATTAACGAATTATGGATTAACAGATGAAAGATAAGTGTATCAAGAATCTACAGTTATAAGGAATATAAATGATTAACCCTAAAGTAAATCTTTTGATCTGAAAAAGCCTTAATCTAAGATTTATGTGCCCAATCCAGAGAATCTTCTAAACTCTCTGCTGCCAAACCCATTTTCGCCCGGCAGTGCTCAATTGGCTCTTGCAGCAGGTGTAGTTGGCAGGTGTGTGTGTGTGTGTGTGTGAGTGTGTGTGTGAAGAACAGGTTGCCAGATTGGACCAGATGCAAGCCTCTGGGGGCACAGCTGCCATAGCTCCCATGCCTGTATTTGTCACTGCCTCCCTTCACCCTGACAGCATGTGTCTGTTTGTGTGTATGTGTATGTATCTGCATGCACACACGTCTAGATGTGGGCATGCTGCATGTGTAAAATAAATGCAATTTTAGTTTTGAGGAATACTTCGGTATTAATTAATATTTATTTCATTGTAATTGCAAAGTGCCATAGATGAACTCCTTGGAAATTCTATAGTGATTATTTAGCTTTAGCTGACGAAGATATAAAGCTAATTCGAGGCTCTCATTTTCTAGTTTGGATATTTTTGGTCTATTGTCAACAGTAATGAGTTTCAATGTGAATAAGTACAGTAGTCAGACTGTCATTACAGGTCTCATTATGGAGACCATAATCATCCTCTATTCATTCAAACCTCAATCATACTGCCAGAGTGACAAGAAAACACAACACAGTCGATCTGATCGAAACCGCTCCATGCAGGGCTCTGGGTAAGAGGTGTCAAAGTGGGATTTACTGTTTGCAGTTATGTTTTCCTTTACTCATAGCTAAGGCACAGTGTTACGTGCCGTGGTATGTGGGAGGGGGGAGGAGCGTATGCACGGTGGGTTTGTGTGGCCCGTTGTCTTTCCAGGTGATCAAAGTGACCACGGACACCTGTGCGGTGATGGGGGCGTGGCCAAGACGAGAGGTGTTGGTGCTGGACGGACCAATCCACAGCCAGATGAGCAGATCATCTGGGACTGATAAGGCGCACCTGGGGCGCAGATGGAGAGAAGAGTGCAGGAGGAGATTGCAAGAGAGAAAGCTAAGAGAGAACCAAGGAAGTAGTAAGAGGAGTGTGAGAAAAGTAAGAGATAGTGGGTAGAAAGAGAGCTGGAGAGAGAAGCAAGGAGAGAGCTGAGAAAGATTGGAGAGCAGAGAGTAGAGAGCCGAGAGTGTGAGAGAAAGCCAGAGACAAGAGAGTGCGAGAAGGATTGGTTGATTGGCCGACAATATCCCGACGTTTCATAACCTTATGTTACGATCCCCTCTGTTCCCCTAGACTACAAGACAGGGTCGTAACACTTTCTATGCTGCTGGTCTCAGAGTTACCAAACAGAGTTTCGTTGCATGCCTACGAAGACAAAGAGTCTTAACTCTTAACAAATATGGTGTCGCCCCTTGTCCTTCCCTGCCGGACTCCAGTCTATGCTTGACATATACACACACACATCAATGGGGACTGGAACAACCTACAATAACCTTTCGGACATTTTTAATATCACATTGCAGAGGCAATCGAAGGAGTGCACCCGAAACGCAGCGGGCAGCACTCTGGGCCCAAAAAGTTACAGTAACTGAATATGAAATGCTCTTGTATTGGAGCAAAGAAAAACATCTCAGCTTACAAAGTCAGGTTTTTCAGTGAGAAAACACTCAACACTAGCAGTAGTAATGACATCAGTTGGTAGTGTTTTTCTAGCCCTTGAGTGCAATATTATTCCAGCAGGACTGTTGCATAAGCGGCACCCTAAGCACAGCTGCAGAAACTGCTTTGCTGATGTTCAATATTTTATACCGTAAGCTTGCTTCCTCTTGTTCGTACCTCATCTCCTCCCCCATTCTCATGCTCTGTAGCCAACCAAGGATTACGCTGGCCTCTATTGTGTGGCCAGTGGAGCGTGTGGGTCACGCTGCTTCAGTAAAAAATGTATCTCCTGGCAGCACAGGATTTCTGGTCAGAGCACAATGTTGCACCCCCGCCAAGGAAAAGCTGGCTTTGTTGTGCATTGCATACTATTAAGCACAAGGTATAAAGCTACAATCACCAAAGAACAGGATGGCTGTTTTTTTCAAAGCTAGGAATGACGCTAGAAGCACCACACAGGGTTTAAAAATTCTACAATGACATAAGAAGAGTGTAGTATTGCTACTTTGTGAGAGTTTGTGAGCTGACCTTGATCAGACAGGAAGTCCAGCATGGTTTGCAGCAGGAAGGACAGGTGGCGTACAGACAGGCCGGGGTTGCCCATGCGGCGGGAGGCGTACACAAGTTCATGTAGGAGGCGCATCTGAACAGCAGCCCAGCCTCGGTGGGCGCCTGAGAGAGAGAGAGAGAGAGAGATTCACACTCACAGGGCTGACGAGGCTCACTGCTGACATCTACTGTTACACAGCTGTCACATCGGATTAGTGCAGATCATCATTTACCTGTTTTTATCAAAAAGGGATTGTTAGTGCATATTACAGCTAAAATGATTAGTCTATTCCCTGATATGTCTGACTACAGAAAGTGAATAGGCAACCATCTTTTCTTTGATGCTTTTCTTTGTCTTTATGTGATCGCAAACAAAACATTTTTCGGTTGTAAACTCTTGCTCGGACAAAACGAGCATTTTCATGACATAAATTAAATGGGCATCTTTCACTGTTGTCAAAGTAAATAATTTATTATGTCATAAAGATTGCATAAAAAATAAAAATATAAATAAAAAACAGTTGGACATAATAAATAAATCAGAATAAATCCTGTAATTGAAAATAAAAAACCATAACATCCCAGGCGTCTCTGGAGCTTCAGTGGTTTCAGCGCCACATCTGAAAGGATTTCACCACATTCAGCTCTGCCTGCTATTATGAATCCAAATTTAATGTTTTCATCTTATTTCCTCACCTCACGCTTTGACTGGCACAGGGTCGTCTGCTACATCACTTTCTCATTTCAAAAGCCAATCCATGTTGTGTCCCTGCATCCGAGGGAACGTTAGCTAGCCAACATGTTTGTCTCAACCTGATGATGCGTCCCGATTGGCTGGCGATATTCAAACATAACTGCTTATTGAAATTGTATATTTAAAATTTGACATTTTTCATTTATGTGAATTCTTGAGCTTGTTTAGATATAAAAATAACTTAGCTTTTTAAATTACCAAGAGACTTTAATCTCTTCTAATCTAAAACTATTTGGCAGTAGCACTGCAGTTCACACTGGTTGAGAATCACTTGATACACTATGTGAATTTGCAGGTTGTAAAACATACTGATATTGGAAAAATATTCTTAATAATGTTGTGATCATACTTTTAGCCACAGTCCTACAAAACAGCTACCAACTTTTACTCTCGAATGCATTCAATGACATTAATGCTCGATATCATGCCACAGGTGTGTGGCAAACCTTCGGAGGTCTGCATTCGACATGCTTCACACACACACAAAAGGCCCCGCGTAACTAGATCCGACTCGGGTCTTTTCATTGTAGCCATCTCTTTAAATTTAAGTATCCTCATTGCAGACTGTCACGTGTGCTCCAGCATGGTGCCAACTTAGCCAGTGTTGTTTGCACTGCAGAGCTCCACAAGACATCTTAATAGCATTCTAGCCTGACACCAACTGTTACATAAGACCCCCGGCCCCCTACGAGATCTCCTGCTCCACTCCCAGCTGTCGGCTGTTGACTCACTAAGTGGGAAAGAAAACTAGAGGAAAGATGTGCTGGGGAGGCCACGGGGCCCGGAGGGAGGAAGGATATTTGGTAAACACTTTGATGTTTCCTCAGCTTAAATACCACGTCCAGTAACGTCAAATCATGCCTGTGATGCTTTCCAGTTATCAGCATTTTTCTACCGTGGTTATAATTCACCCTGACTTCTTCTGCCATCTGAACAAACTGTAAACGCAATTCCTTCGTAAGCTATTTTTTCTGTCGTGAAACTGCACCCACTAGGCAGTCTAAAAATAGCTGCCTTCCACCTGTCTGCCAGAACCAGTGCTTATGTGCAGAGCAGTAATCCAAAGGACACTTTGGATTTTCTGAGCATGTCTCTCTCGCTCGAACACGGAAGATGACTTCACTTGTGGTATTTTCGGCCTTGAACTGGAGGTGTCTGGCAATCCATTTAGCACACCACCAAGATAATGAGCGCGGTGCCACGGCCAAGCAGCCGCACCGCCACGCAAAACCTATGGGCCGCCTCTGATGACACCAGGGGAATTTGATACTGTGCAGGGTGATACCACGCTGCATACCACCATTAACTCTCCTCGATAACACGTGTCAATTATTCAAAGAAAAGAAACTCGCAAAATATGTGTGGCGGCATGACAACAGTGGAGGACAGGGGTCTACGTGACAGGAAGAAAGAAGCAACAGTGTCCGTACTCCTGGTAACAGAGGGGAGTAGTGAAAAACGTACAAAGCCATTTGTTCCACTCAGGGCACAGACGCCTTATTGGAATGCACCACTGGCGCCCATTTTCTTTTCTCATTTGAACTTCCCTCTCCAGCTTATTGCTTGATAAACTCCCACCTGATCCCTTCTGCCAAAAGACTTACAACCGTCATTCCCTGCTTTCCCATCAGCACTGTGGGGACTCGCGTCAGTCGGGACTTACAGCTGATTTATCAGTGCGGAGAAATGACGTTACAGTGAATTAAGGTCTGTTATTCAGGCTTGGAGTTCAATCCTCTGCCCATTCACCCACTTGCACACGTGTGTCTGATTGTATAAGATTATTTTATTATATGAGAAATTACAAGAAGTGTCCCAAGTCGGGAACATTGATGTAAAGAACTGGCAAAAATCAATCCATTTGGAAGAGAGTATGGGATCACTTCTGCTGCCTCATCTCAAAATGTTAATCATCAAATGGTCAACGATAAATTTATTCGCAGATTTTATTTGACTCCCAGCTGCAGTTCCAACAAAATGTGAACATACAAACATGTAAAGTGGGTCTTTATAGCCACATCTGTTATCCAACAAAACTGCAACCTGTACTTTTTTCCCCTAATGTTTTACTTTTTAATGATGATTCATGAATTGGCCTTGTTGTATCCCAAAAAAACATTTCTATTTTTAGTTCCGACAGCTGCCAAAAACATGACTTGTCCACGTGTCTTTTAGGGCATTTAATTACTGCTGTATTGTACATGGACAGATAATGACCACTGAGTGTAAAAGTACTTAATATTCTGTAATATGTATATGTATTAGTCCAAATGACGCCTGATTCATGTCTCAGAATCCCAATGTTTGGTTTTGCCTTCTAGTAACACAACACAAAAAAATACTTTTCTTTTCTTTTTCTTTTTACAAAAGGCTCAACTTTGTTCAGTTTAGATCCTAAGGATCATTTTAATTTTGGTAAGCTAATAGATTTTTCATGTCACTACACAGAGAACTCATTTTATAGCTGCAAAAGTGTAGTAGAGACATTGGTATTGAAAAGATGACACTCACACTTCTTTAGCCTGCTAGAGAAATTGCTTTCAAAAGTGCCTCGAAAATGACCCTTGAATGAACAGACTGCAGAAGAATCAATCAAACCTTCCAGTGTGCCGAAATTCTGCAACTAAGGAAGCCAATACTAAATCATTCCAAGAGCGCTTTGTTTTACCGTTCACCAGGAGGCCTTTATTTGCAGATTCACCACAAGATACGGCAGTTTGCCATTTACAAATTGTAAAGTTTCCGTATAAATAGCATTAAGCCATCGGTGGTAGAAGCCGCGATGTAAATGTGAAGAGATGACACTCACACACACTGGGAACTCGGGAGTGTCGTCTTAAAGTTGAGATTTGAGTTCTGATTTTGAGGTTTTACACTTTGGAATTGGGAGATTAAATGTCATGACACAAACGGAGGGAGGGGTACCTCTTAAAACAACCTCAATAGCTAAAACCACCTTTCACAGTGCAAGTGCAAACATCTTATCTGAAAGATAACTTTGTTATGGTATGGCACTATAAAAATAATACTGAAACAATCTGCAGCTTGTTTCTACTCAGTTTAAAAAATAAGCTATAGGCCACAGGTTAACAGCACGCGTGAGAAAAATCCTCTGAGTGTCCCTTGAAAAATGATCTTAAAACATGGACGTCCCTGAGCTCTTCTGTTTGTTTGAGCTCTGTCTTTTGTGGCGCCAACGCTTTCCATTGAGTGGCTGCCTTGAGCGAGTCAATGGTCTGTAGAACCAAGAGGCTTATCACGAGGGCCTCACCAAAGAGCATACACAAACCCAGGTCAGGTCTCAACTGTGCCGCTTTCTGAGCTAAGTGGTGGCTTGAATGTAGAACACCCTGAAGGAGCACTCTTGAGAGGACAGCAAAGCCTGAGGTGGAATGAAGCGATGCGATTCATTTTCTTTATCTATTAAAATGTGTATTTACACCACTGCCATCTTCTGGGTCATGCAAGAGGGCACCACAAAATATTAATTCTGTGAGATTTACGTGATGATTGTTGTGCTGATTTGTATTAGACATAAGACAATGATTCCATAGTTTTATAAACACTTTCAATGCAGATAATGGAAGTAATTGTCAGCCATGAAACACACTACATCCCATATGTGATGAATAGTTTGATACATAGATGAAACATTCAGAGTAAAACAGGTTGAAAAGGAAACTATTATATCTCAATTTTCACATAGTCCAAAACGTCTACTAGGTTTACCTTTGCTGAAGTCCTTGGGGTCAAGTGACAGGCTGTATCCAGGTAATGTCTCCAGCAGCAGCTTGTAGCAGGCCCTCCAGCCAGGCTCTGGGATGGTGGGGGCCACACACTGCATGGCTGCAACGCGCTTGAAAAACGCAGACTTGCGATGGAAGCCGATCAGTTCGTACAGCTCGGACAGGATGCTGTAGCGTTGGATCTTCTCCTCCTCTGATAGCTGCAGTTATGGAAACAACATTAACGTCCACTCGAAAACGTGTTTAGCTTATTGTGACAACACCTGGATGAGTGAGTGTCACTGTGCAGGGTGACTGAGTTTAACAAGCCAGATTTAATGACACCACATCTAATTTGGAGGCCAGTCAGCAACCTCCAGTGCACAGTCACTGAGAATGGACTTTGTCTAGAAGTTAGCTAGAAGCGTATTCATAGATTCTAGACTTTTCAGTGAGGGAGAAGCAGGGAGATGGAATTTCATCCAAGTAAGTGAATTTGAAAAGACATCAGACATATCTTATTATTTCAAACATGTCTTGGGGGGGATGATCTTTAACCATCCAAGCAAAATTGTTATTACATTGGATTGTGACTTCCTGTTACGTACATGAAGGATTATTAAGAAGAATACTTTCATTAAGTTGCTCAAACGTGCACCAAGTATAATATTACAGGGTTCATACAGATTTTACAGAGTAAAATTCAAGCACTTTCAAGGTACCTAAAAGCAAGAATTTCCAGTCTCTCTGAGCCTTTCTCATCACAAGGAGGAAATGTCACAGGTTACAGAGGTCGCAAAAGGAAACAAGCACTTAAGATCAAGACATGAATAAACATGCATTGTCTAAATGATAAAGAGCTAAAAGGGTAATATTCTGTGGGCAGAAAATGGTTTAGGGGAGTTCTGTTTAATATGCTTTCTTACTAATAGTAAAATAACTGTCCCTGCTGAACTGTACACCGTACTGATAGTGGCCATATTAATCATGCTGTGTCAGAGAGCGTACCTGTCCCAGGTTGATGTAAACGGCGTTCTGCAGGAACTCCGAGGCCTCCCTGGCCCTCTTCTGAATGGCCAGCACCCTGACCGCTTTCACACAGGCCTCCAGCTCGATCACTCCTGCGTTCTTATACTGCGAGAGATAAGGGGAGGAGCTTAGCGTTAATGAAAAACGAAAAGTCAACATGGGTCGCTTTAACTCCCACCTCATGATCAGGGGGAATGTTTTTACTTAACATATGACCACCGTCAATAATCACTGCAGACGTGGGATTAAAGACAAGTGTGATAACTCGGATCCCCTCATCTTCTCAGGGATTCCCAGCCTCTACGCCGTTTGTGCTTCCGCTAAAAAAACCTGAGCTGCTGCTGCTGTGAAAGTGTCTGTACTTTATCTCGCCGTCCCTCAACTTCCCACCACTTCCACCCTCATTGTCTCCTTATTAAAATTCAATTAATGTCTGAATGGCTATGTGTTGAGATGTAATTTAATGCTGAATGAACTAGTTACAGGTAAAAGGGCTGAGGGAGGTCAGTGCAAAGAGGCAATTATAATAATGAAGATAAAGCACAGGGTTGCTTCTGAAGAGTTTGGGAGTGTAATGAGCCTATTCAGCTTTCCCTAAGCAATACGGATACTTTAATACTATTCTTTGTGACTTGTAGAAGTACAGTGGTCAAAGGAGGGTACAAAAATATTTTGAAAGGAACAGATACGTCTAATACTGCTTATTAAAACGGTTATCACTGACTAGCATGGTATTTCCTGGGACTCCACATGCTCTCATGCTTGTTTATTACTAAGTCTTGTTGCCATGTAGCATTCAGAAATGCTATGACACAGTAGTGTCAACACAGTGCTGTCACTGCCTTCAAAATCCATTAAAGCAAATCAAATACTGCCCCCTGGTGACTGCACACACATGTAGTTACACCAGTGCTGGTTTTATATCAAGGCAACCTGAATGTTAACACTACCATGTACAGCATGACCGTTAATCTGCAGGCTGGAGGGCTGTGCATTACAATCGGTACAAGTGGGCTCATCTACGGCAATCTTCATTTCTTTACACTGGCTCCCCAGCAAATCAATTCAAGTCATTCAAGATTGTTGTGGTCAAAGATTTTACAGCTCTGGATGCTCCGGCACTTGCATCTGTATGTAAAAACCAAGAGAAAAATGTCACACGGCGCCGGTCTGCATTAAAGAGCTACTGTCTTCCTGTCTGTGGCAGTCAGCCCTAAGCCCACTTGTTCCTAATGAAGGTGTGAATCTTTAAAAGCAGCTCATGAATATACATCTTTAATTTTCTGCAGGGGTCACCAAGTTCCAACTTTTTAAGACATTTTTAATACCACACAGAATGCAATTTAATACCTGTTTCAAAGCCACCCCAGCCAAAGTATTAAAGTATGATGGAAAACTAGAAGGAAGACTATGACCTAGAATTATTTATTATTATTATATTACTTCTTTTCTTCCACCCCATCACCCTGGCAGTATATAACAATAAACCCTAATGATATAATTAATTCAATTAATGGGACCTGGACCCAGATAAGTGGCATTAAATGGATTGGATTAACCCATTTATAATGAATAATCAATCCAAGTTCATTGACGTTTTTGCTAAAAATCAACCCATTATGAGAGAATGAGCTTCCTAGCTTCTGCAGCTAGCAGCAGTGAGTGTTTGCTGCAGGTCTGATGGTTCTTCAGCCACAGATTGGGTCACTAGTGAGTATTTATGGCACGAGGACGATGTATGTGGGATTGAGTCTAAATAAACTAGTGTTTATTTTGGTACACTGGTAAAGCAGGAACATGTCAGTCAGTGAAACACTGATGTGGTTTTCAGAGTTTTTGGACACCAGAGCTCTACGGCACAGAGGAAGAGGACATATCAGGCAGTACTCGTTCCTTGGATAAATTCATTTATGTTTTTAGTCTTACTGATGATTAGAAACATATAGAATATCACCGTTTTGAGATCTAAGACATTTAGAAACCTTACTGCCTTTGTTTAGTTATCCTCACTTGAGTTTATTGCTCTTATATTGTGCTTTTGTCATTTACTGTGATGACTGGCCTCGACTTATTCATTCTGGATTTCAATTAGAGATTTAGTCAGACATTATGCACAATTACATTGTTTTTATAATAACAAGTATCAACGGAGTTTTATTGTCTCATGGCTGGCGGAAACAGCAGCCTGTCCATGAGACTGAAATATCACCCAGTTTAATGACAATTCATTGTGGCATAAGATATTATCAGTGGTTATTATCTCTTGGTTGAATTATTGATTACGGAGTTCTGTAGTTTTTGGTCAGTACCTTTCCATAGTAGGAGATGGCCTCTTTGTATTTCTCAATAATGTCCTCAGGACTCAGGCAGTTCTTTGCTCGTCCAATCTCAGTGCTGGTGTCTGCACTAATGCCGTTGGCTGTGAGGGCACCTACGCTCAAAAGAGGACGGAACATGATCAGGAAAGGCACCAGGAAGAGCATCATCAGTCTGTTCCACCATAACAGGAAAGGAAACAACAGGAAGAGGGAAAAATCCACCTTATACTCTTTAGGGACACTGCCTGGCTACCACCGCCACATGCATAACATATAAATATATACAGTATATAGATATAACAAATAAGACAGATTTACACTGTACAAAATGCAATTTACAGAACAGGTTTTTAACATATCTGAACAGATAATGTTGAATGAGACTATGTCAAAGTCCTGGAAACTAAAATGGAAATCTTACAGCTACACCAACTTGCCCCGCCCTGTCCTCCACCAGTAATAAGAGACTTTTCTGAGGCCGTTGAGACCAAGATGATGTTTCTAGCTAACGTCCAGGGCAGCGTTAAACTCGCACCTGAAATGTTTCAAAAGCACTTGCAAGGTGCATCAAATCTGATTAGAATACAAATACCAATTGAGAGCCCATCACCTAGCAACGGGGCTGTGTCCATAGCAACACTGTAGAACTGTCACTATGACAAACGTGTGAATAATGATTGGCTGCACTGCACTTCTTCTTGGGCTAATTTGCACATGCAACATGGTGAAGAGAAAACACTTAAGGCAGTAATTGCAGAGCACTAAATCAAGTGCAATGTATGAAGCGATCAAGTTAAAGAACACAAATACACTATGTGACTTATTTCTTATTCAACATGCGAGGAATCAACGTGTGCACCAGCAGCGATGGGCTGCCTGGTGCTTCAACAGAGACGATGTATGTAACCTTGAGATTTAAACACTATTTAAAAGGTTTTTGATAGGCTTAAGTGATTTTTGTGTCAAGAATAAGGTGTGAGTTGTTAGAATAATGGGGCCTAAATAAATAAGGACCAGAAGAAACTAAGAGGGGCAATTTAAAGTCTTGGTCTTCACGGGTGTGGTCATTTGATACTGCTCACCAAGGGAGTGGCTGTGAGAAAGAGGAGGCACATTAGAAAAGAAACCAAAAAGGTGATGGGAAACCAACACAGGAGAGTACTACCTGCCACGGGGGGGGGGGGGGGGACAAACCGACAAAATTTAAAAACAAAAAAAAAACCCAGACTATACAGGGGGCTAAAAATACAAGTTGAAAA
>JAVQJF010022586.1:0-10260 GCA_036023855.1 Gadopsis marmoratus | reverse complement strand
CTCTCTCTCTCTCTCTCTCTCTCTCTCTCTCTCTCTCTCTCTCTCTCTCTCTCTGAGCCACTTTGTTTGGCACCACCACACTTGTCAGCATGTGGTTAAGGAATGCGTTGTAAGTGATTGGCAGGCTATGATATTAGTTTGGGAATAATACGAGTGTAATAACTCGGTGGCGTTTGCCTCCAGAGAGTGACTCCCAGGTAATCACATTTATTCAACACAATCACTGTCTCGCACGCCAGTGCCCGGGACAGGACCACGCTCTTTTTAATTTCCTCTTATGAATGTCATGAGCTCTGGTATGTGTGAAGTGTTGTTTGCGGGTGTATGTGTGTGATTCTGTTGATGTTGTCTAGCAGCTTGGTTATGAGTGCTGACCGTCAGTGTCTGTATTTTGCGGTCTCTGTAAATGTCCATAGGTAGGTAGCGAGAGCTTGGCAGATGTCTGGGATGTGTTAGAAAAAGGCTGAAAGTACTGCTTTATGTCTGTCGTCATATTTGGAGAAGCTGCTGCTTGCTGTATGATAAATTATCAAAATGTCTGTATTCATATCATTAGTTTGTCATAAAGTTTATTTCCTTTTTTAATTCAAACACAAATGATGACATTTAAATGTGGTGTTTATTGTAAAATTCTGCATTGTGTTTGTGTGCATGAGGACTTCTGTAGCCAAGGTACTATTGAGGTGAAACACAACATTAACAGGTCTGTCTGTGCAACAGAAAAGTATGGCCTCTCTCTTAGAGTAGAGTAAAGTTAAGAAATTATGTGGGTGCAGCAACAAAGTGCACAGTCACTGTTTTTGTCCAGACTGATCCAAGGGGCTGTTGTAAGTGAAATGCAATGCAGCAGAAACTCGAACATCAATTATAATGATGGAGTATGGTAGCGTTGGTTGTGTCGATTAAGACATTTAGTTTGAGAGGGGCAATATCTACACTTTCTTTGAACAGTTCTGTTTGAGGCATAACGGAGGCATAACCACTGTCATGACTTCATGGAGATCTAGGACCATGAATGAGCATAATGGATACTCCTGCCATGTCGGATATGGTTCAAGGAAGTTGTATGAAGCTAAATCTTTTTTGGTGGCATGTGATCCAAATGATTACTACAGTGCTCATCATGTTCTCATGTACATTGTATCAAGATAATCTAATTGAATAGCTGTGGATGTTGTTCACGCCACATACAACCGGTGAATGTTGATAATCTTAGTAATATTGTTTACCAGCTAAACAAGTGATGCACTCTGCACATCTTCACGTTGCTTGTTTTGTCAAAACGGTTGAACAATTTAACAAATTAAATCATAGGTAAAGCATGGGTTGTGTTTAGCTACTCGGTCAGTGCTAATGCAAGGGGATAAGGGATTCATGTAATGTGCAATTTAAAGTCTATACAAGTAATAAAATCTACAAGACAGAGAGAGAGACGACCTGGTAAAGTGAAGCATGTTCCACCAGAAATTTTAAAATGGGTGAATCCTCAGTGGTGCTGCAGTGGAAAGGGAGGGAAGAAGCAGGTGATGGGAATGAACCAGGTTTAACAATATGGCTGAGCTGGTGGATCGATAAAATACTCTCTGATCCATAACATATTGATAGGAGGGAATACATTATTACTGTTAAGAGATGTCAGGTGGACAGGGCAGAGACACACACACACACCTCTGAGTGCAGGTTATTTTCAACTGAGCGAAGGTGAGGGACGCAACACTGCATCTGGGCACAATGCCAAAGAGTAGCCTCTCCTCTCCTCTCCTCTCCTCGGGACACTCTGTAGGAGTGCCATCTCCTCTCCTGTCCTCCTCCCCCAGATGTACCCCCTCTGTCCATTTCATTTCCTTTCTTAATATCCTGATTGAAGTGGTCACCTTTCTCTGTTGTGGTTAATGAGCAGCAGGTGTCTGAGTGCAGCTCACTCGACCATGGCTGGGACCCAGGGACCAACTCGCAGTAGAGCAGCTTCTTTATCAGCCTGGAAAGGAGGAATAGCCTGAAGTCCACCCTCTTAAAGCATTTTAATGGTCTTTCATTATTGCTGCTAGAGAAGAGTGGAAATAAAACACACACAGGGCAATGTTAGTGGCATTAGAAAGGTGCGTGTGTGATACTAGGGTGTTTATTGCATTTTCATCGGTTGACTCTGTCTTTGTGAATATTATCACAGTTTCTTGTTAATAATTGTAGAATCACAACAGCCTTCTGGTGTAGGCCCTTATATGCAAAATATAAATCTAGTACAGTTACAGTTTGAATTGACACATAATAGTCTGCAGGTCAACAGTGTAAACCAATGTGTGTGTTTGTGCTGTCTGAGCGCCGTGTGAGTTGTCCATTGCAATGCAACGTAGCGCAGCAGTTTATCTGCTTTGAATCCACAACTACACCCACTAGATGTGAAGACAGAGGCGGAAAGTCCAAACTGGTATGTCGTGAATATAATGAGTCTCTAAAATACTCTTTCACTCACCCTCAGTCAGCTCTTTGCGTTAATGCTGAAACCATGATACTAGCACTAATGATGTGTCAAACCATTGTTCTCTTACATCGATTTCAGTTGAAAACCTATCTATAGTATAAGGAAAATATTGTATATAAGCAAAATAATCTCATGTTGAGCCGAGACTACAGACTTCCCACAGCCATGGAGCTTAATAGTTTTGATTAGCCATGTTCACTTCACTGCACACACACTTGCTTCTGTGTGTCTTCTTTTTACTGTGATTTTATGCCAAAATATTTTGACACCAAAAAAATCTACCAACCTGCCAGCATGATAAATGATGCTCGAGTTTTCATTGTCTGACGCTGCACCCATCATCACAATCTGCATCATAGTCATCATCACTTGTTACATTTTACTAATTGACTTAAATAATCACAGTCATTAACACTACACAACACACAAAAGGATAACGGCATCACTGCTAATGTTTGTAGGAGTTGCAGTGCTGCGGTAGAAGACGTGTGTCTAAGATGATGGTGGACAAACTGTTGGCGTGTTACATGGTTTTGATACACTATAGTGTTGTGGGCATAATGAGAGAGGAACATCTATGGATCTGAAGACAATGAAATAATTGCTATTTTTATTTAACTATTTGTAAGAAGATCAAACATACAGTGAGTAACAAACATTCTATTGTGAGTAGCTGTTATGCAGGAAATACAGTATTTATGCTTGTTATAGAGTTATCAAATACACACTGACAGTGAACTGATATTTTCTTTTTAACGCTGCATCAAATTGTTCCATATGTCTTGTCATAAATGTATGTTTCTATATCTGTAATGTATTTTTTCACATCTTTTAATTTATTGATTTGGTATCAGTTATGCTCTATAGTGACTGAGTATGCTGTGAAACGAGGCATATTTAGAATGTAAAGTTTTTTTTGTCTGTCTGTGGGCCTGAATGTGTTGTTGCTGTGTGTGCGCTGTAAGAAAGAGGGTGAAGAGGGTAGCAAACTAGTTATCAGTGCCCTCACCCTCAAAACCCAATGATGTACCCTTGAGAAAGTCATTTAACCTCAGCCATGCTCCAGTGAACAGCAGAGGACTGACTGTACATACAGAGCACATCAGCATTTGTCTGTGTAGAGCAGAACATTAGACATGCAGTACTTAAAAACCCCAGTAATGCATAAAGAATCAGGACATTACTGACAAGTAGGAATGTATGTTTAGATAGTGTACTTCGGTAGGAAACAAAAACAAAAAGTATGAGATCTTCAAGCTTTCCAGGATCTCACACCTCCGATTTGATTGATTGACTGGTGCAGTGTTATTTTTGTTAAGAGGGAGCAGGGTAGGTGTTGATGGATGGCTGCCATTTCTGAGACACAAAAATACTAAATAAAAACATACATAGTTGAAGCTTCCAATGTACAGTGTTACAGTCCTGGTGGAATTTAGAAGCTTGGACACTCCGTCTTTATGTTTACAGCTAAAAATAGTGCAGGTTTATCACCATCACACGGTCCGCTGGGTGTTTGTTTGTAGAAAGTGAGCATGGGTTAGAGAAATGGCCACTGCATTCTGTGTCCAGCTCCAACTTCATGCATTTATCTCTAAGCCACAGCTGAGCTTAAACTGGGACGGCAAAGAAAAAATGGTGGACAGTCGGGCAGAGAGGTGGGTAAGAGGGACCACAGACACAGGACTGATTCCAAGAGCCTGCTCATGGTTTATAACTCTGACAAGCATAGATCCATATGGTCCATATGCAATGGCATTGTACACACTGGGAGAACGAGGTGTGTGTAGTGATTTCCACTGCACTCTCACACACAGCTTCACTGCTGATGTCAGAAAAGCAGATTGATGCAGTTTCCCTCTTTTTTTTTTTTTTTTTTTTTCTTGTCCCCCACCCCCCATCGCTGCGGTGTGCGTTAGGCAAGGCCAGATGAGTTGCTCTGTCAGAGAGAATGCAGAAGTGAGGGAGTTGAAGCTTTATTTCTCAGTGAAAGGTGTATTTTTCTCTTGTCAACAGGCATGGCTGCATCAGCCTCTCCTTGACTCCCCCCACCCTCCGAATCTCCCTCTTTCCCCTTACATTTCTCTGGTTCCTTTCTATCTTCACCTCCCCTTTCTCTCTCTCTGTCTCCTATCTGGAGCTGTACAGAGGACAGATTGAGGGTATTATTTTTCTCCGGCGGAGTTTTTCTGCCATGCGGTGATACTGAAGGTCCCATTCTGCTCCTGTGTCCAAGATAAATCAAAAATATTTTTCTACAGCTGCAATCAATGCCCTAGCCCTTTTTCAACAGCTCTGCCTTTCCCCCCTCTCTCTCTCTCTTACACATAGGCACACACACACACACACACACACACTTTCTCTTCTCTGTTTCTTCCTGAGGCAATGGTTCTCTCTTGAACGCTGACATCAGATAGCCTCCCTCCAGCAGTCCACTTCTCTGGGAGGTATTTGCATCTCATTTGCATAGCATTACAAATTTAATAGAGCAAACTGTGCTCCATCCTGAGTGAAAATGACAAGGGGGAAGAGGAAAGGTGAAGATAGCTGGGGAGGGTCCATCTACTGGTGACTGTGTGCCTCCAAGCAGCTGTTACTGTATATCCCCTGTCTCACACCCACCTATGCAGCTCTGCAATTAACCATATTTTTTTAGAAAAACGGTTTCGGAAGTAAGAACTTAAAATCACACTGACATTTGTACTTGCAAGAATTACAAAAAATGCCATGCATACAACCTAGCTTTGCTCAGCAGTATGTCATGAGGTTCATTCCATTTGTCCAGACAGAAATCCTAAAAAATAGGATTATTCTTTATTTAATAAATCTGTTTTTAGCAGCCTTTAACAAACATCATTTCTCACAAGCCCAAGATAGCTAACAAGCTGAGGTTTGCTTGAAATGACCTAGTTTGTCTGACATGTTGCCCAAACACAGTGGAAGGTAAACGTTTTTGCAGCTGTGCTACCAAAGAGTGATCAGCTGGTTGTTATAGTTGAAAAGTGAAAAAATATAGTTGTGTAAAGAATGAAAAAAAAGGCCAGTTGGTGCTTGAAGTGTGTGTGCTTATCGGTTTCGGAAAGTTACAGAAATGGTCGAATTCAGCATCGCCAGGTTGACAGACAGACCTGTCAAGTTGCGAGCTATGAGAATGGACAAGGAGAAGAAACTCCATGTGCCTTGCTTAAAGACACCTCAGCTGAGCAAGTGTTTGCTGACACAGAAGCATGACCCCGAAGGAAAATGCATTCTGCAAAAACAGTAATGTTCTTTAGAACCAGCAGAAGATGAACAGTTTCAGATAGTAACAGTAGATCTTAGTATTTTGTACTTCTTCTCAGATTGCACATATAACACCCAAACAGAACACACTTTCACATAAAGTTAATAGGGCAGAAAATATGATTTGTTTATGTAAATTTATATCAGTCATTCATATCAGTGTGTGACATATCCTGAGATAAACCCTGGCATATCACACAGCCCTTTTTTAATTACCTTATTGTGCTGTCTCTCCTCAGCAGAAAACTCCTGGAAGGAAGAGGCTTTTTCAATTAGGATTTCTCCCCCCATCTGAGCTTCACTCTCTGCCGCACGCTTTATTGTGTGTGTGTGTGTGTGTGAATTATTTGGTAACCTTTCTAATTTCACACTTGTTAAGTTTCCATGTAAAAGGCAACATTTTAGAAAGAAGCCTTCAGGATTGGTGAATGTCATTAGTGATTTTGTGTGTGTGTGTGTTTGTGTGTATGTCAGGGGGTTGATGGTACATAAATTAGCAATATGAAATCAGGGGCAGGTGTGAGTCTCTCAAGGGCCTTTTTCTACACAAGCTTGAACACACATATGCATACACACAAACAGAATACATCATCATACTTTTGCTTACATTCCTGCGACCAAATGAGGTGATCAGCCATTTGCTGTTCGCCTGTGATCTTAGGCCTCCCCAGGCACACTGTGCTGTGTGTTTCTGTGATGACGATTATGCTTTCTTTCTGTTTGTTTCTCTCTCGCTCTCTGTCTGTCTCCCTCTGTCTCTTTGTCTCTCTCTTTCTAATTTATGTGTTGTTGTTGGAGCTGGTGCTGATAGGCCCAGAGATGGCATTTAGCTAAAGAGCAGAGAGGCTGTTAGCTTCTCCATTCATCTAATCAATCTCACTAATGAAACCACTGTCCTCTCCACAGCCTCTTGGTTTCCTCTCTTCTCTCATCCTTCTCTCGCTTCTCTCTTCCTGCCCTCTACCCTCTCATCATTTGCTCTTCTTGTGCTTGTATCTTTTTACCGTCTTGTGGCACCCTGCTACCTATTCTCATTGTTTCCTCCCTCCTTCCCTCCTTCCATCCTCCCTTCCTTTGTGCAGCTGTCCTAGATTCACCACTGGTAGGTTTCTTCACAGCTTCCTCCATTTTAGTAAAACCCATATCTCCTCCCCTCCTCCAGCAGAGTAGATGGTGGATTGACCCAGTTAGGGTGAGAATGGGTATTGTACTGGGAGTGTATATGTGCCAAGGTGTGTACATCTGCGTACACACGCAAGGGTATGTGTGTTTTTCCATGCGCACATGGAGCTACATAATGTATACATGCATGTGTTGTTTTAAGTGTGTTGATCTGTGTGTTTGTGTGCTTGTACTTTAAAAGAGTCATTTGGTTTAATGGTTAATCAGTTTTTAATTCAATATTGACGAAGTGTTGTAGGCACACTGACAATTTCAGACAGATTATTTTGTGCTTTATAAAGATGAATGTAATATAAAACCCAATAAGGTCTTGTTATATATGAATATGATGGATGAGGTGAAGGCAAAAACACCAAAACATGATATGGTAAGGGGGGTAAGCTCAAACAATTAGTCGATGAATAGACTGATCAATCAACAAAAAATTGATTGACAATTTTGGTATTTGTTGAACCTTAAGTCACTTTTCAAGGAAACGGACCTTCCAGACTCTGAGACGTGACAATTTCCTGCTTCTCATGATCTTACTATATATTGAGTTTGCCATTTTGTAGTTTTGTCCAAAGGGTGTACACCCTGGACTAGTTGCCAGTCAATCACAGGGCAGACAAATAGAGACAGACAAACATTCACTCCTACGTTCAATTTAGGATTGTCAGTTTAACCTAATTAACCCATGTATGGTGGGAGGAAGTCAGAGTACCACATAGAGTAATGGAGCAAGAACAACTTTTAGCAAAAAGGTGAAGAATATGCAAGGTCCACACAGCCAACCAGTGGGGTCGAACCAAGAACCCTCTTGGCGTGAAGCTACAGTGCTAGCCACTGCACCACATGCTGTCCCATAAAGTAATGGAGCAATAATAATCTAACAATCTTGATGTTATGTGCTCACGTTTTTGGTTGTAATTCATCTTCTGCAAATCTTTTACTCTGCTTTTCCATTCTTTGCCAGTTTGGATTTCTAAAAAGTGTTCAAAACACATCCAAGAGATGTGAGGTGAAATAAACAGGAGCAAGCAAATGCAATTGCTTAAAGTGATGAAATGTCTCTTTAAAATTGCAACTCTACCTAGGGAGAGAGAGAGAGAGATTGCCCTCGAGGTTCCTCTCTTTCTTTCTCTGCACCACTTCATTCTGAAATCTGTTTTTTGTGTATTTGTGTGACTGTGTGTGTGTGTGTGTGTTTGTGTGTAGCCTTGGGGTGTTGATGTGTGCTGGACAGAGACCCTACAAGAGAGCCTTTGTGTAGAAGTCTTCCCTGCAGCAAGGTCGCTCCTTTCTCTCTCTCTCTCTCTCTCTCTCTCTGTCTCTGTCTCTCTGTCCATATCTGTGCAACATTCATAATTTCCACGTGTCTCTCTCTCTCTTACTCTCACACACTCACACTTACACATTTATATCCAGACAAAAAGCACATTCTGCATGAATTATTTTTTTTTGAAGGCGGGTCTCTGATGAGGCCAGTGGCTGTGACTTCAGAATATAAAGTTGAGTGTCTATCTGACATGAACAGTGTGTGTGTTTGTGTGCTTGAACATGTGTGACTGTGACTTTGTGTGGGTCTGCTGGGTAACGGCACTAATTATAATGTATCGATACACTGACTTTTGTTAGAGGACAAAACATGTCCCTTATAGTGCGTCGCAGACATACACACACCTACACAAGCATATACATTCAAAAGCTGAGAAATTATTCACCAAGTTGTATATGTTGTCCCTTTGTTACATACAGGAGCATATAAACACACAGAACATTATTAATTTTCAATAGCACACAGAATGACATGCTGTCCTTGTAATGCTTTGATGTACACCCAAGTGTGGCACTTCCAGAGAGAGAGATAGAGTGTGTGTGTGTTTGTAAACTGCAGGACAGTGATACCGTAATCCCACTGCTCTCCCACTGTGAACAGAGGAGCCGCATTGTCACAACTTTACCTTTTTTAAATCTTTAATACACACACAGCATGCTTTCCCACTCACTCACACACACGTACACACACACACACACGTACACACACACACACACGTACACACACACACGTACACACACACACACACACACACGCGCGCTTACACATACTCTCCTCAATTGGATGCACATCAATCATAGCTCCAGCCTCACCTGTCATTGTCTTTGTTGTTACTTATACAAACATCCCTTTCCTGGTCCACCGAGTAACGACCCCAATCAGGATTTACATTCCCAGTATAGCACCTTTTTGCTCCCATACACACTCATTTTCACTGCAGAGGGAAAAAAAACACAACGGCACCTTTTCAGTTAAAAGCATAGAGGACAGTGCTGTTTCACTCTTTGAATTACTAAAAATAAGTGGTGATATAGAGAAATAGATATGGGGTCTTTTGTGGAGAAGTTAAGTTGATTTGTGAATGTGATAAAAGAGGGAAAAAATAGATGGTAAAGATGTAGACAGCAAGAATGTGAAATTGGGACAATCAAGTCAGAAGCGGGGACAGGTGTGTGTGTGTGATGCATAAACATGCACAGTGCTGAATGCTGATCAGGGACAATAAAACCTCCATTAAAGATTTATTCTGGAGAGACAGAATAAGGGAGGGCCAGATGATAGAGAGAGGAAGACAGGAGGTGGAGGGAATGGGAGGGGGAAGAGAGAGCACTCAGGTTTGTGTCACAGAGTGGATTATACCAAAGACACCTCTTTCCACCCATCACTGCGAGACACACACACACACACACACACACACACACACACACACACGGGTACTCAGACTATGTGCATTTTAATAGCCCTGTCACCTCCAGCTATAATACCAGACAATGGCTCTTTGAGCAGACACTCATCTTCAGAAGTGTCTTTCGTGCTTGCTGACAGGCTCAAGCGAGAGCTAACTGGCTAGCTCACCACAATTATAGATCCCATCTGTGTAGTCACAGAGCTATGGAAATCTTAGCACAACAAGCCCGAGGCCGACTCAGTCAGAATGTCACCTGGCCCGGGCTGTGCTCCAGGCGAGACACACATGGGGAAAATGGAATCTCCTCCCCCCTCCTCCTCCGATGAAATGTGCTGTCAGCTTTATCTCAGAGCTCCAAACCCATACCCCCCTCCTCTACAAGCCCCTGCTTTCATCCTGTTTGAGATGATTGAGATTCAGAATTGATGCTGATGACATTTGAGCAGGTACTTTACTGTTCCCCTCACTGGTGACTGACTACTGTATGGGTGAAATGCTAAATGTATGAAGAGGAGGAGGAGGGAGTGGTGGTTGATGGCAAGAAGATGGAGTTGGAAATGGAAAATGGGACTCAATGGAATAGAGGGAAAG
>JAVQJF010022578.1:0-24800 GCA_036023855.1 Gadopsis marmoratus | reverse complement strand
GTGTGTGTGTGTGTGTGTGTGTGTGTGTGTGTGTGTGTGTGTGTGTGTGCGTGCGTGCGTGTGGAGGCTCCATGAGGGTGAGGGGGACTCCTAGTATTTCTTCCCCGGGACAAACTCCTTTGCTTCGGGGTTCAACATGCTCTTCCTCTGTAGATAAGACATGAAAAAATGAAAGAAAAAAGAAAGAGTAAGAACATATTCCTTTAAACCTCAACTCTTGACTGTTTATAATAATTTTCTACATGAGCTTAGAGAAAAATTATTTTTTGTGAAATTATACGCATCTCTGACTCACCGCCACTTCCTCCAGGTTGCTGTGGTGATCATTGACCGACAGGCCGTTGAGCTGCTGCTGCAGCTGCCCCACCCCCTGGTTGTTGAGGTCACGAGAAGGGATGAACCAATCCTGGTCTTCTTCCTCCAGCATTTCCTGGAAGCAACGCTCCAAGAACTCCTGCTCCAACAGCTCCTCTTCCACCTGGGTGATGACATAAATCCAAGGGCAGAGAAATTGGGGGCAATAGAAAGAACAAGAGGATGGATGGACACGTGGAATATATGAGATAACATTTGCATGACAAATAGGTGGAAGGTTTCCGAAAGAGAACTCTTCTAAGTAGCATGGCAACATTAAAACACATGACTCATCCAGCCAAGCAGGAGAAAAAGACTTGAGAGGTTGAGATACAGAGAGCTGAAAGGGGCACTGAAAATTGCTGCTAGTCACAGGCACATCACCGACCATGTAACTTAAATAACAGGAGATCCACGAGGAAGAAAAACAGGAATACTGAGGAATGAAGGACATGAAAGGAAGCTTGTGTGTGGGGCAAGGGAGGTAAACAGGTCTGGTAAGTTGGGGATGAGCTGCCCTCATCAGCTGCCCTAAGAATCTCTAAATAAAATTTTTTTTACAAAAGGCAGAGCTGAACTTCAGTGAGTGTAAAGAGACAGGAGGAAAAGAAGGAAGGAAGGAGTTCAGTAAGAAGCACCAGGACAGGTAAATGGCAGAACAACAAAAAGAAGAGGTAAAGTGGAAGGTGGAGGGAAGGCCAACAAATAATTCACTGGAAAGTTTCTGAAAATTCTGATTTATCCGAGAATCCTAGTAAAGAGCACAATCTGATGCAAGGCCACAATCTAGAGAAGCTGGTCTAAAAAGTTAGGGCCGTTAACATGTACACACATTTTAACACTTAGACACTGCATGAATAAAAATGTAAGAGGCTAGGTTGAGTGGGCATGTTGCTGCAGGTACTGGTGAGATGAAATATGATCCCGGGCGGGCGGGCGGGGGAGTGTGTGTGTGTGTGTGTGTGTGTGTGTGTGAGAGACAGTGACGTTCCCAGTTCAACTCTGGCCAGGGACCTTAGTTGCATGTCGTTGCCCAATTCTCTTTCCCGTAATTTCTTATAATCTCTCCATTGTTCACTCTCAAGTAGGTCTGAACAATTAATCAAAATATTATGCAAAATTGAAAAATTGCAGGAGCTGCTATTTTTTGATAAAGGCAATATAGCGTCACAAGCATAGACTGTATTTGAGACTTAAAAAAAAAAAATTCTAATAGCTGCTTTCATTTTTTCCATGAACAAAATAAAAAAATCCTGTAACAATGCTTTTTAAAGAACAGTAGCCAAAATATGTACTGAATGGGATATTGAAAGCAAAACATGTCAGTACAGTGGTGGACACACCACGTAATGGAGACACTATCTAAGCTTGAACATATCCTTGACTGGCCAACGCAGGCTGATGATGTTGCAGCAAAAGTTGAGTCCAGGTTTAACGTTTTGGCTGGACAACCCTAGGTTTGTCCTTTGCATCAACACAGTAGTCTCACGGAAATGAACTAGGGCACTTGTTCACTTGTGACGGTGCGGATGTTGACAGCCTGACCACGACCTTTAGAGTGGTTTCAAAGTCAAAGTTCAAAGGAAGAAGATTGGGGCATGCCAGAAGGTATATATGTGTGGGGGGGACAAAATGGGACCAAATAGACAGAGACGCAAGTAGACAGACACTATAAAAAAGGATGATCACATCAAGTATCAATTAAAAATAAAAGAGTGTGTGTATATAAATAAAAACATAATATGAGCACACACCTGTCTGTTATACTCCTCTTCATTCTCCATCCACATGTACTCAGCGAATGGGTTGGCATCATTGCCGTCTCCTGCGTGCCCATTGGCCACTGGCTCCTTTCCCTCCTTGCCTGGAGCTCCACCTCCCGGTGTCTTAGCCACCTCTGGACCGCTCATCTCAGCCGGCTCTGCACAAGAACAGTTACATGAAGCATGACATGGGGCGTCACTTGGGGGGGGGGGGGGTGCACACGGTGTCCCTGCACATGATGACGACGACGACTCATTTAAAATACGTACTCTATAAGATATGTATAATATTAAAAACATTTTTATGGCTCAAGTGTTACGGAAGAGGGAGCGTAGGATGTGTGGTTGTTGCTTGGCTCTCATGCCTGTTTTTTGTGACCAGACAAAACCTTTTGATTACAAAAGCAGCAAAGGGAAGACAATTTGCTATTGCAAATGTACGACGAAAAGTTTCTTCTTCGACAGTTTATTCAGTGAGTTTTGGTGCCATACTGTGACAGGAGTTATACTGTTAGCATCTGTGGAATCTAAGTGTTAATTTGTTGTGTTGTTTATGTGGCTAGCGTGACCTGAACAATATCAGGACCGCTGTGATTGCGGGCATGTAGCGTGCTCAGACAGAGAATGCTTGTTGCTTTCTATGTTAGGAGCCCAGTAGGTTCTCTTTCATGGGGCCCCAAAATTCTGGTGACGCCCCCAAGCATGACAGAAAACTGGGCACGGTGTATAAACAGGAGCTTTTTTGCAAGTCACAAAAACTCTTCAGTAAACTTCATCGTGGTAAAGTATACTGACAAATACATGCTGAAAAGACTTTTTCAATATCAGACACAACTGGCTCCCAAAAGCAAATTGAACACCCTTCATTTTTCATTCTTGAAGCCAGATAGCTTTGACTCATCTATTCATTAGCCTACAGCTACTTCTTACCGACTGTTAAATTTACATTATCTCATCTGAATCAAGGCTGCAATGTTTCAGCCCTGGATCCACATTGAACAAATTAGCAGCATCTCAATTACATTCTCGCTACAGCTGGAAAACTGCTCCCTTGGGTAGAAAAATCTTCCGAGTGTCACTGCTCATACACAATAAAACCGCCAAGAACACTTTTCCATATCTCCTGATCTGAATAAGACACGAATTGAAAATTGCAACACCAGCTGGGACTGATACTGGTACTCTGGTATCTAAAGATTCTTAACATCTTAATGAGTCTGAACACTTTATAGAGTCCTTACAATATTACAACCGCAATCGATAGTTTTTCAGGTCGATGAATTGCAGTGCTGTGGTAAAAGGCCAGTGCGTTGTTAACTAGGAAAGCGCACACAGGCCCAGACTTACATCAGACATACAGCAACATTATCAGGCAAACAACCACCCAGAGTGTTAAATCAGTTGGCTTACACTGATAAAGAAAAAATAAGAGCACAATGTAATCTTCCTCATTTCCATACCAACTTTAGCTTCAGTGTGTGGAGCTATAGAATCAAGAAGGAATTAAATCCAAGTCAAAAACTGCAAAACCAGGAAATGTAACGGAACAGTGAATAAAAGCACAAGATAGAGTGGGGCATTAGTAGAAACAACTTAAAGACAATAAATCAGTGGGATCCGTACAGATGCTTTACTGGCATTCTTTCCACTACAGCATTCAAGTGTTTACTTTCAACGTTGAGAATTATGTGCCAATTGGTTGAAGAGTACTAATGTTACATAGTAATATTCTGTACTTGCTGCACATTTCATCTTGCACTTCTGAGGGAGTGACTTCACCATCATGTAAAGGATTCCATCTTCTACCTTTGCACCCTGTATGTCGAATTGGGTGTTAAAATACCTTTAACTTTGCAGACCGTAAACCACGGCCACAAAACAGCTGTAACAGGTCTAAAATGTTATTCAACAAACTTACAGCTGCAACAATATAGCCTATCACTCAAAAATTAAAAATACACCAGGTCTGCCAGGCATCCCTCCTGTCCCCAAAATAATGGATTATAAAAGCGTTTTTCTCCTTATGAAACACAAGCAATTTCCTACCAATGAGCAATTGGTCAGACGAGAGCAGAGACAAAATCAACCAGAAGGTGACAGTCCTAATTAATAATACCATATCACAGGCATACTACATTTCGTTATGGACAAAGTGGTTCGACATGATTGTTGTTGCGTCCCTGCTTCTGCAATGCCGACCCAAAACTCCTGCTCTCATGATAAATGCCCACTACAATGACATAATCCTTAAGACGGCCAGCCAGCTCAACAGACTTGTCATGACTCAATTGCGGTCTCACAGTGGGGAGAGGGGGATAAAAAAACGATGATCTCAAGTGAGCCGTACACACAGCTCCAGAGTCAGTCCGATGCAGACGCACCTGTGCAATGTTTGACTTGCAAGGACCGACTTTCTTCCCTCAACTCCCAGCAGCCTCACCCACCTGATTTCCAAAGTCAGGATATAATGCTAGGCTTGACGTTGCCTATCCCTGCAGTCTGGCAATCAATGTAACAGAATCAACATATGTGAGCAGAGTTTGACCAGAGGCAGATTATTGTTCGCTGTATGGACAAGATGGTCAAAAAGGTGTCAACATGTAAGTGTTGGAAGTCTGCATATATGTGCGTGCATGTGTGTGAAAATTATTACTTATATCAACATGTTGTAAAATGTACATTTTACATACTTTGTATATGAACATGGTTAATTTGACCTGGTTAAAGTTCCACATGAATCATTTACAATTTATCAAGTGAATACTGTCACTAACGTTAGCCATTTAAAAAGTTAACTTATGTGGTAACTTAACACTTAGCTAGCTAACTAATGTTAATTTTGCTCATAGGTAGCCATTTTAATTATTACCTAGCAGTTAGCTGACGTTAATAAGCCTCGCACCAACATTACTCACTTATTTTGTCTACTTTCTTCAAAAAAAACCTCAACGTCTTCAAGCCTTTGCCTTGTTAAGCCCGCGTTTAATATTCAATAAGTTAAGAAGCTCTTCTAGTTTTAAGGCATACGGAAGAGGATTAGGGCAACAAATACATTTTTTTGTTCTGACTTTATTCTCAGAATTCTGACTATAATCTCAGAATTCAAAGAAAGAAAATAAGTCAAAACTCTGAAAAATAAATTTCACATGTGACCCTAATCCTCTTCTGTAATGACTTAACCGAATAGCTCCTGTGTAGCCGCTATGTGAGAAAAACCAAACGCACACATTACTTTTGCACAACGCGTGGCCAAATGATCAACTTACTCAGAGTAGTTCAACTCAATTTTATTTATATAGCGCCATATAACAGAGTTCTCTCATAGCACTTGATGTTCCTACTAGTACATCACAAAGGAGTTCAGTGAACGATTCATTCATGATCGGCACGTCACTATTGAAGACGAAGTGGATGGATGGAACAATGGAGGCGACACCTGAACATTTACATGGAATGGATGCTTATAGAAAGCTTTGTCTAACAACCCAGCAATTTACTAGCCATTTATTAGCTACGCTTCCCTACGCCCCATTTAACTGGTGATGTCCCCATGGGCGAATCAGATGTGTTGTAGGCGTGGCTTTTGAGGATCCATTGTGGGCTAAACAGGAAATAAACACTTGCATTGCATTGCCTCGTATCACATTCATTTGTCTGATTTTCTAAACATTGCAATAGAAACACTGCTGGAACAATACTTATGGTCTCTGCAATAATACATCCGTTTAGCTGTACTGATGCCTTGCGGAGCGACCACGGAGATATCAATGGAAGGGGGAGACAGTAGATGACGCATCCCTGTGCTGCTTACCAGTTAAACCGAAACACTGGCCAAAATGATAAGTCACTTAACGTTTGGAGACTTTGCATAGGGAAAGTGTAGCTAATAAATAGCTAGTAAATTGCTGGGATGTTAGACGAAGCCACCTATCAGAGAATCACGTCCATGTAAATATTCAGCTGTCGCCTCCATTATTCCGTCCACTGCGTCTGCAACAACCATGTTGTCAGGACTCAGCTGTCACTCAAGGTTCAGAGATAGTTGAAAGTGATCAATCATAAGAGGGTCAGTGCCTCCCTGGTTTCCATCCAGCGAGAGCTGTCTGCCTTCCAGCGAGCGTGTGCTGCTTAGTTCTACACAGCAAGCGCTGTGCTCTGCATCGCCCTGTGTTTAGTTTCTCACTCGCAGCTGCCTATACACCCATCTGTTGTTGGATTTGTGTGCGAGGACTAAATCTGGCGCCATACATGTAGCACTTAACATGTCCGCGTTGCGTAACCATTTGTTGGTCACCGTGTAATATTTAGTTAGCGGAGGAGCCTAGCATCCTCCACTCCTGTGAGCAGAGCGTGACCTGATCCCATCGGATGAGGGTGAAGGATAAACAGGGACCTGTAAAATTAACACAGCAAATAGGACAGAACAATAAAAATGAACTAATGTGATCGAGCTCTAGTTCTGAGTCACACTACACTATGTTGTGATAGGAAACCCTTTGAGTTGCCCTCTAGTTGTAGTTGTAGATGATGTCAACGGTTTGTCACTGAATGAGCCTGATGACCAAAGCCCCCCCCACTGTGTAGTATTTCTAGGCTTAAATGAAGCCCTCCCCTTGATTAAAGCCAATTAATGTTTGTTTTCTGCCTTTATTGTTCCATTTCACCGCCATCAATTAAAAGCATTTGAAGCAGCACGTTGGGGCTCGGAGGAAATTACGATTGACATTTTACAATTTTCCGCCACTTAACGGAATAAAGTAATTTCCTCAAGCAAAAATGCCGAACGTTTAATGGCTTTACTTTGTCAAAAAACACAAAAGGATTTGCTGGATTAGCTGCAGTTCTAAATACACAAGTTCATAAAAATAGTAACTGATATTTCCTAAAGTCAACTCATTACATCAAATTGTAATCCCGAGTTCTAAACAGCTTAACGGGATAACAACAAAACAAGCTTCAGGCAGGCCCTACTAATACCATAAAAACAGAAAACTGTTAGAAAAAATGGTCAAAATATTAAAAACTCCACATGTGAAAATGTCGGGCCAGTCCGTTGTTTTAATGTGTTAATTCCCTGGAGAAAGCTAAGAAACTTTGGGAACCTGCATGTGAACAAAAAAATAAAAATCTAAAAACACAGCTCGTCTGTGGAGCGACGAAAAAACAACTGGGAAACACGGGGAATTTAAGATAGGTTTGTGTACATTTAATACGCGCACAGGATAAACCGCTACATAACAGATTATGTAATATGCCAGTTAGTCTGCTGTATGTAATAGGAGCTGTGTCGTAGTGGCTTATAGTCCGCTAATGTCTTCGGAGAGCTAACCGGCTAAATCAGGTGTCCGGGCCTACCTGGAAAGTTGGCAACTGGATTGGATGGTTTTAGCCGAGGTAATGCTAAGTGGCTAGTTTACAGTGGCTAACTAGCTACAGAGAAAAAGACCCACATAGCTGTGCTGTCAACGAACGGGCCTAAGGTGAAAGCTATCCAGGCAACAACAAAGGGTAGCGGGGCTGGGTGGCTGGAAGCAGCCGCTTCCGTCCGCGTCGTGACGTGCGATTGTGTGAAAATGGCTTAAACGCAAACGGTGCGCCGAGCGAGAAAGACACGATAAAGCCAATAAGCACGCAAACTACGGGCCGAGGTCAAACTCCGTTCCCGTTCGGATGCTGGAGGCCAAACAAAGTCGGCTGTTCCGCTATCAGCTAGCACGCTGCTACAGCATGGCAGCGCCAGCGAAGCAGGTCAACAAAACAAGCCGCCGCTTCGGGGATTACAGCGGCTTTGCGCGCACACAAGACGAACCGTAAAAAAAAAATTTCACGGTTGTAAAAGTTCACGTTACCTGGCATTGTGCTCTCGGTGGTCGCTTTAAAGTGTACCGTCACACAAAGTTATTGCAACTACACCGTGAAGACTGCGCGTTCGTCGTTTCTCCAGCGGGGGATTACTCTGTACTGCGCTGCAACCTAGCTCAAGTTAGCTAAATCCTGTTAGCCACCTTGCTAGCGTTAGAGAGAGCTGGGGTCGGTCACGTGGTCTGGCGCTGCATTCACGTTCTCTCAGGGATGTCGTAATTTGCAAGAGAATTTCACATGAACCTAATATGCTTCACACAAGTTTCGGTACAAACCAAGGTAAACATCTTCAGACGTCTTGTTTTATCCGTCCAACAGAGATATTCCGTTTACAGTAATATAAAAACAGGAAAAACAATTTTTGTGTGTGGCTGGCACAGTAGAATGTTGCTTCTTTTGTAATTTTCTTGAAAAATTACTGATTCGTTGATTTGGCTCTGCTTTTGAGCAAACTGTAGTTTGAGTTTTTGTTTTGAAGATGCAGTATGAAGTATTAGGTCTCATGTAATCCATGACTCCATAAATCCATAGTGTTATACATTGCTTTGAACATCAGTTTGAGGTTTTTTTTGTGTCACAATCTGTATATGGATGTTGTAAAATACTTATTCATGTTGTGATGATGATTTCATTTTCAGCCATTTGACCAGACCAATTCAGATGTCTGACTATGTTTGAATATTGGAATATGTGGGCGAGCGACAATATCCAAAACTTGCAGATTTCCAATTGCAGGATGAACAGCATTAACACAACAGTGGTTAGTACGCAGGTGCACAGGTGGAGAGCAAATGAAAAACAAACTGGCAAAAGGTGCCATCAGAGAGAACTGATTATTATGCACAGACACAGACATGGCCCAGATATGCAAGCCACTATATACCACAACATCTGGTTACATCCCACCCCAGTCTTTCCATTCCAATTCCACCCCAGGGGCTAACCGTGCGTGATTAGATGATGATCCCAACATTAAACCAGATCCAGTTCTGATGCACTCTGAGCAGAAAGAAATCCACTTTAAAATCACTGACCCTCTTTGACTCTCCTGTCCATTTCGATAAAATAAAAAAAAGGGGCGCTGTTGAGAAAAATTGACCAAATGTGGCGAGTGGTTTGCCCCCCCAACATCCTATTTAATCAGCAACAAACATCACCACACAAATAGACACCATTAGGCTTGGAGTGCCGCAGCCTGAAATAAATGCTATCGTTCTTTCTTCTCTGGTAAGAGGTTACAGTTGTTAATGTCATTAGTTACGGTAATTGAATGACTCACAGCAGCTAACATTATGTTTGCCCGGCAGCAAACGAGGAATGATCCTGATGCTTCTGCCTGCAACAACTTCCTACAATCAGCTAAGAAACGTGATCAACCTATTTTCAACAAAGTGTGATCCCCAAACTCATAATTTGAAGAAATGATTGCAGCGAGTAGCTTAAAGCCATGAGTTCATTCATATTCCTATAAAACTAGCAATTAAGGTCATGAATTAATACACTCCCCAGTCATGACATGTGACAGTAACTTCACACACTCAGTTGCCAGTTTATTATGTACACCTGGCTAAAATTAACCCAGCAACAGTCCTGCAATCAATCCTACATTAATGTAGCTTATAAGGTTCAGTATTTTGTTGGCACTGTTCGAAAGAGGTGTTGATTCAACGTCATGGGTCATTTTGGAGGCTGTAGTTTGTGTTGCATTATGCTGGGAAGTGTTTCTAATATTTTGTTCACCACGTTTACATCAAAGAGGGTAGACTATATTAGCAAACACCTCTCATACACAATACATCCTCCAAACTGGTCATGAAATTGGACAACTGAATAGAAAAACCTATCATGATGGTAAGATTTATTGCCGTATTTTAGCTAGATGTATCTAATAAATTGGCATGTAACATCTGCAAGTTGGTTGTTTTGTCCAACCAACAGCCCAAAACGTATTTTAAAATTATGTACGCGATAGAAGTACCAGCACATCCTCACATATGACATCCGGAGGCAGTTGGCGTTTGGCATCTTTGCGTGACATATGACTTGAACAATAAATCAATTACTAAATGCCGCCAGAAGATTTTCTTACAGTTCCCCAATCAAAGGTTTGGGATCCCCCAAGGGATAGCAGGATAAATGTTAAGAAATATCAGAGTAAACAAAGACTTCAGCACAAATTATGCTTCATTTGTTGATTTTTCACTAATATTTCCTTCTTTGTTACCAAATATGGGATAGATCTACCTCTTCACGCTTCTAAAAAAAAACATTTAAGCACAACTTCAAAAAGCTGTTTGTAGTTGAAAGACATATATGCAACCACCAAAGCCAAAGGGGGTCGCACGTAGACAGGTTTGCTTTAAACGTGGGTTTAAACCAAAAGTTTGGGGGCCTATTACAGTAATTGCCCAATTAACTTTATCGTTTCAGCAGTGTAACAGTTCACAGCAACGCCGAGGACCGAAAATCGGGGCTCACAGTGGGTCCTTGAATGCAACACGTGAACAAACATCCCTGAAGCTCCACCGCTACTCTTCACTCTCTTCCAAAACACGAATGCCTGCGTGGCTTCGGAAATAAACGCATTTCTGTCGGCAAATGACAAATAAGCCACTTCAATCGACTTTCAGGAGTTGGCCCAAATCATTAAAATGACGAGAAACAAGCTATAAAATAATACGGTGCGTTGCTCGAATCAGTGACCTACACATATTGGGCTATTTCACCCGCAACTTTAGCCTAAAAGCAAAGACGTAAACCCAACATTTGAAGGCTGCATATTTTCACGAACTTCATGGCAGTGCTCGAGTGTTGTAGTGGGGACAAAGGGGGGTGTCGTAAAACTCTTTAAGTTGCTTCACCACCATTTCCAACATTTCATGATTGTGTTTCCATCTTTTCGGACTGACGCGGTGCAACGCTACAAGCAACGTCAGCCGCGAAACTGACGCGAGCTATTAAGCAGCAGCCGCTCACACGGAAAGTTTTGAGTCCACAGGGTCTGGCCTTTCGGTCTCCCTTTTCTGTAGCAAACAGCTAGCTCCCCCCTTTACTCCACCAATAACAACAGACTCACCACACAACTTGAAGTGCAAAGAGGGGGGGGGACTCCACAAACCAGCTGTCGGGGGGGGGGGGGACGGCTCTTTTCCGGTCCCGAGTCGCACAACAAAAGCACGCAGCAAGGAAATTCCTCTAATTATCCCGAACGCGCTAAGCGAACGCGGTATTCTTTTGTCCCGCTTGCTCGCTTTATTGGCCGAAAAACGGATGAATCCGCTGTTTCTCTGCCTAAACGTCGAGGGGGGAAAAGACGTGGTGTCGCGGTCGCGTTTGTCCAGCTGAACACCGCAGCCATTGGCTGGGATATACGTCAGTCAACGCGTTCTAGCGATGCCATTGGCCCCGGGCGACCACGCGCCCCGCCCCAACCTCTCCATTCACGTAAGTAAACAAAATATAGCCCATTTTTCTCGCTACCCCCCCTTTTTTTTTTCTTTTTGGTCTTTTTGTAATCAATGACCAGTTTTTGACTGTGTTTGACAACGTGGCTGAACTAACGAGGCCTGACCTTTCTTTAACACACGAGGCTCCAGCTGTTAAGGCTGTTAGGGAGGCTGAAAGCGAGAGGACAAGTGGAGAGAGTGGCCTAAAAAGTGCAGCAGATGCATGTATTATGTGAGTGTGAGCGGTGGCGTGCACATGCTTTTCAGGGGCGAGGGAATGCCCAGCTTTCTCCCATCACACTCCAGTCACATCTCCTTTTCCGGGAGATGCATATTTATTTATACAGTCTTGGAGTAGGCTACTTTCAGAGCAATGCCACTACGCGCCAGTTGTGCATCATCTAAAACCTAATATTTGATGTCCAAATATGTTATTGTCTTCCTAAAATACTAGCCGCTCTTCTAAAGACTCTAACCACCTGGATGAAGAAACATTCAGTCCACTGCATGACAAAAAATGACACATTGCGACTGAATTAGCTGTAATGACATTTCTCCTTGCTAGACATTCCTGCTGTAATTTCAGTTTCTCATATTGCCACATTATTGCATATGAATTGATTAAATTATGGAAAGGAACATCAATATAGACAACAACCTGATGATATTGCAGAGGACAGAATGTTTTTTATTCAGATGGTAAGAAGAGTCTGTGAGGATTATTGAAACAAATACTTTGAACTTATTGCGTCTGTCTAAAAGATACAGCTTTAACATTTGTATGGCTTAATGGACATCCATAGAAAACAACAAAATGACAGGAGACATTTTTTTCTCCATGTATTGAAAGTGTAATCAATCCAAGTGTGGAAAATGGTAAGATGGGTTGTACCACTATGACATAGCCAACAAGAAATCCTGAAGGTGAGTTTTCATTCAGAGCTGCCACCTCGTTTGCATCAGAGCCTTTTAAAGCTTCGGTGATTTTTTGCACTATTTTTGGTCAAAGTAAAAAAAAAAAAAAAAAACACTCACCTTTTTCTATCATGCAGGTTTAGGGAGCCGGGAATGTTTTTAGTGATAACAGCTGCTCTCAACCAGAAACATTGTTTTGGCATAACAGTGGCATGCACTGTATGTTGGTGTATGCAGAGAGAGATTTAATGTTCCAGGCTCACTCTATTCAACATGGTAGTGGATTGTAAGTTCAAATCTCTTTGTTTTTCAGTTCTTAATTGAGTCATTCTCGGTTTGTGTTCTGTAAACTTACTGGCAGCACCTACGTGTAATTGAGACCATTCTTCATTAGCTTTTTGGCACTAAATTCGACTTTTCTAAGGCTCAATTGCAACACCTATTTAAAGAATCCATGCCTCACTTGTGTTACATTTTCAAAATTTTCATTCAGCCTCCGTTGTGCGCACCTTTATGATGACTTCACCTGGATCAACCCAGCTGCTCTCTTGAATGATCCTCATGCACTTCTGAAAATTAGCTAAGTGAGAGGAGATGTCCTGGGTCAGCAGTAAATAAAGGGGTGCATTACCTTAAAAGCACAGTGGAGGGCGACTGTAACACACAGTGTGGTTGTTGGGCAGTATGGTTTGTCCACTGGCAGAAACATTGGGTTGTAAATGTGGTAAATACAGGCAAATACTACACCCTGTTCCCACTCCCACCCCCATAACCACTGTCTGTTGAAGTGCAGACTAATTCAGGTCAAAATAAGGGAAAGGCTGCTTTGTCATAAAACATTAAAGGACCTACAGCACCGTGTCTGAACCTGCCGTGCTGTAGTGCATCTTTGAGGTTATGGCTTCAGTTAACAGTCAGTGCAGTGGTAATAACTCTTGAATCAACGGCTGTTCTTTTGTCGGAAATAATTTAATCACTCTGACTAAAAGGACACAACATTCACACCAAAGTTCCAGAGAGTGGGAGGGAAACTCTTTGCTAGGAGAGGAGAGTAACCTGAATTGTGCTTGTTAACGTACCAGCCCTCATCTCACAATTATCACCAATTATTTCAGACAGGCCAGGTAAGTGCTACATATCTACAGATATATGCACTATATAGTCAGTGGGCATCGAAAGCAAGTGACAATACTGCAAATTGGTCTGCGTACCTTGCGCTACACCACAGCTTGGTCTTTATGTAGTTAACAGTCAGAGAAGATCCATGTCACCGTAAACCGTCACTGTAACAGATTTCCAGCTTGTGACATTATTACTGCATTGTCTCAGCTGTGTGTTGAGAAGGAAATGGGGATTAAAATCGGTATTCAAGGACACCAGATGTTCCTTAGACTGTCAGCATGAATCTACAGTGTGTGTGTGTGTGTGCAGTTGATTTGTCCATACTGACCTGTGATACCTCTCCTTGCAAACTCATAAAGGGCTGCAGGAATGGCATGTTTACTTGTGGCCACACACACACACAGCACACATCACACACACACACACGCACACACGCACATACAAGCTGCATCCAAACGGAGACCAAAATTTGTTTGACGGCAATTAGTGACGTCTTTAGGTGAAAATCTGTTTAATCTAAAATGCCTCATATTGCAGATTTAATATAAAGCCCACACCCACATATATTGTCATGGGATTGTCCCAGCAATATAGTGCAACATACCAACTATTCTCCCACTCACTATTTAGTTCTAGACAAAAGGAGGTACTCCACTTTAACTCTTTAACTTTTCCCCCTTTTTCCATTTCCCCACCGCTGTTACATGACCCTCCCCCCTTTCTGTTTCTCCTTCGGTCCCTCTCTGCTATAAATTTCACCCTCTGTCTTTGCTATTGAATCATAAATCATAAATTCCCTTCCTGAACCTCTCTCTCTCCCCCTTACTCTCGCTCTCTCCTTTATATTACACAATAGCCCACACTTGATGTCAGAGGGCAGTCATGTTTAATGTGTGTGGGTGTGTATCTTCTACCCCAGCCTTTCCTGTGGTCCTGGGTCCCCCACCCCAGGCTTCACCAGCGAGGTTGTCCAATGCCAGACGCACGTGCAGGCATACACATACACACACTGCAACATACGACACACCCTCGCATGCACATGAGCAGGAAGTGGCACGTTAGCATGCACTGCAAAGGTACAGTATTGCCTTTATGATTTTCTAAGTGCTTGTTGTCCGAGGCCCTGTTAACACTCACCGCTGAGATGCTGTTAACACTCCAATGAGCAACAGGCCTACAGAATGTTCCAGTTTAACGGGGACTTATTGAACATGGAAATATATTCCTGCGACACATTTGTTCCAGAAACCTTAAAGAAAACAAGGGGTCACACAGTACATGCAGATATTTCTACTTCACTCTAATGGTTCCCCTGTGTGTTTTATACCCGCATGTTCAGACTGTGGGCCCCTCGTGTCTTTAAGGTGTTTGACTGAAAAATGGTCCAGAAAGTCATGCAGTAATTGTGAAAGATTTATTTTAGGAGAGGTTGTATAATTATTGCCACTTCATACCCTACAATACTAATGCTGGGTGTGTGGATCTGCATTTTCATGACTATTATTCACCTTGATGAAGGAAAAGGCAAGATTTGGCATTTTCCCAAATAGCATGTGATTGTGCAGAACATCCATCATTGCTGTTTGAAAGGCCGAAGGATCACAAAACTTGACCTTGACAATTGATTCTTGACAATCATCTAATCGATAGTCTGATGATGAGGTTTTAATTATCCACCCAGCCCCGATTATTAATGCAAGTAGTAAACATTGAAAATTCAATCAGAGGTACATTAATACCAAAGGGTACAAAGACCATAATACATCAAATATATAAAATATTTTTGAAATATGAAAAATAAGGTTTTAAACTACATGATAGGAAACATTAACATGAAAAAAAAACGCTATAAAACTGTATATAACCCAAAAAGCATTAAGGGAAGAACCTTCACACAATTGCATCATATTCTTCTGCTAAAGGAATAGTTTGACATTATACAGAAATACGCTACATGAAATCTTGATACTGCTCTGCTGTCTGTATGTAAATATGAAGCTTGTGCCAGTTAGCTTAGCTTAGCATAAAGACTGGAAACAGTCTAAAACAATCTGCCCCTAAATTACCCCTAAACTGACTAATTACACATTTTATCTGATTTGAAACACCTAACATATGCATTGTAATGTTGTGCTAAAGTTATAGTTGGACAGTTTAGAAAATACGCTTATACCACTCTCATGAGTGAGGGTAAATATTAAGCTACCACCAGCAGCTGGTTAGCTTAGCTTAGTTAGTATAGTGTGTTAATTAGAGAGGTAGTGCCAGAATAGCTGTTTTCTCATGTTTCCACTCATTGTGCTAGGCTAGGTTAGCTACAGCCGCTGACTGTAGTTTCATATAGTACAGAGATGAGATTAGTACCAATGTTTGCATCTAACTCTCAGCAATAAATGTATGTTGTGGTTGACAGTATGTAAAGCTATAAACAAGATGATCAACTAAACTGCCTTAATAATAAAGAAATTCCCCAAATTGTTGTTAATGGACACTTTTGACAGGTTCTCATTCAGGCTGCGGTTGACATTGTGGTCTACTTAGAGGAGCTGGAGGAAGAGCTGTGTCTTACAGTGTATGTGTTTGTATGGACGTTTGCGTGTGTATGTTTTGGGCGTGTTTCCATCGCTCAAGGACTTCCAGGGTTCCAGAGATAACATGGAATTCATGATGGGAAGGCCGCACAGGGGTTCCTTCCTATCACCTGACTTCACTTCCTGTGTTGGTCTTCCTGCGTCTGGGCCTCCAAGGAGACGGGGTGAGGCTGCACCTAGACCACAACTCAGGATCCGTTTCATAGTTTTGTATTTCTGAGATGATGGAGGTGCTTGACTGCGACCCTCTGGCAGTTTAAACAAGTCTAATGCTGGTTGGGATGAAGCTGATTGCCAAACAGAGCTGTCAGGCAAATGCCCAAAATTATGAAAAGCCCGGATTTGATAGCAAAGCTGTTGAAACGCTGCCACCCGACTGCTAATATTAGTAATTAGAAAATTAACTGGAGCAAATGAATGTGGGCAAGGGATTAACTAAAAGGCATTAAACAAGGATAGATGCAAGAGAAGAGAGAGAAGAATGTCCTATAAAACAGAGAAGGGACAGATGTAGAACAGCAATAAAAGAGGCAAGAATGAAAGCGAGAGATGATGGCAGGATCCTTATGGGGCCTCTTGGTTTTTGGGCAGCAAGGGGAGAGATGCCAGGTAATGGCTTCCAGACACACACACACACACACCCTAATTCGATTTGGAAATCTGACAGGACAAGGAGACTGAGCGTATGTGGACATGTGTGTATATACCAGAGGCCTTTTTCTTTTGCATACTCAAGAGGTCTGACTTCCTCTGCCTATTGGGAGCGGAGCAGGCTAGTCTCAGTGTGTGTGTGTGTGTGTGTGTACAAGCGCTGGGGGTTAATGTATGCTTTCAATCACAGCTCCAGTGGGGAGAAATCAGATCCCTGTGGCATTAATGTGGACCTCAAAATCCTGCACGGCATAAGAAAATACTTACAGATATCTTGCTCTGTCCAAAGGCAACAAAATCCACCTATGAATGAAGTTTATCATTTGTTTTAGGTTGACCAAGCACACCTGACCACTTCCAGCTTTTGTCCGCAAAGATAGAAAGTTGTACATAAGTGTTATGGAAAGGTTAAGGGAGCAGCTACACTAACAAGGAAAGGAAAGCTATACAGACAAAGAAGTGGAAGGATACAAGGAGGACAAGATGTTAAGAAGAAGACAGGACGAGATAATTAAACAGAGGAAGGATATATATGGCGGCGTGGGAGGGGGAAAAGAGTGCAAGATTACTTAACTGGGATACACCGCCTGTTCAGGAATACTCCACCCTCAGTCTCACACACGCATACACACACAGCTATTTCCCAGTGAGGTAAATCCCCCAGCATTCCCCCACTGCATGCTGCCACAACCCTCCCACTCCTGCAACTTCTGTGTGTGTGTGTGTGTGTGTGTGTGTCACCACTTTTCTCTGGCATTCCTGTGCAGAGCGGAGAGGCGGTGAGCTTGGCTGCAGAGAGACAGAACTACAAATCCAATTCAGAACTTCAACAGGGAAAGCTGGGAAGATGAGAAGTATTGTCTTTTCCCTTTAGGTTGCAACTCGTCCCCCCCCCCCCCATCACGTCTCACTGTGAGCTTTTCTAAACAGGGAATTTCAATTTTGGCAGGTCAGCAGGGAAGTCTTACATCTTTAACAAGGGATTTCTAGAAAAGCATCATCTTGTATGCAGTCACAGTTTCCTCCCTGGACGTGGATTCCAGACTTTGGAACTGGCAGATTCCAGAGTTTGGGAATATTTTTGGAGAGGAAAAAGAAGGACGAGGGCATTGTGTTGCAACAGCATACAAAGAGGTGAGTTAATATCCAAAGAAAGAAAACAACTGCATTTATAACAGCTGATGACATGTAGCAAATGTAATGTAGAACTTATATTGTCTGTAGTCATTTGAGTTGTCCTTTAGCTTCTAAACTATAAACTTGCATATTTGTACTATTTTGCATGAATGGTTCTGTTATTAACTGTCAAAGACAAAGCTGCATGATAATGAGCGAGTTTGCGAAATCTCTCCGTATGCTTCAAAATGAGAGCTCTACCGTTAATGTCCGAATGGTGTATAAAAAGTGGAGTGTGTTGCACAATTGATCCCAAATGTAACATCTCTGGGGAGTTAGGAGAGCTTGTTCTGCTGATCCCCTGCTAGATGACAGCCATGAGTCTGAGAAAGAGAGAAAGAAGGATGGAGGGGCAGGGACACATTGAGCTTAAAGAGATGACAGGATGAGGATGAGAGGGAGAAAGAAGAAAAGAAGGAAAGAAAAAAGTGTGCGCAAGAGAGTTGTGGAGTTTCATCCCCTCTCTGGTTTTATCATCAAACAGCAAAAGGGCCGCCAACGATGCACACATGCACAGGCCCACAGTGTCTCAGGCACATGTATGAATAAATGTGCACAGATGTTGCATGCATGTACGCAAAAGAAAGGATGTCAAACTAACTCACGGTCTCTTTAGCTCGCCTACTTTCGCAGTCTCACACACGCGCACACAGAAAGAGATTTAAACAAACACATCTTTGTTTCATTGCACTCATCTGTTTAGTTTGCTATTGGCTCTGATCACAGACGGATCAAATGATTCCCAGGGCTGCAATACAATACACACACACACACACACACACACACACACACACAAAGTAGATACGTGTGCAGGACATACGCTCAGCATGACTAACGTCACTAATTAGGATCATATGACTCACACTCAAATATCATATATACAGTTGAAACAGCAGATACACTCCACGTCTTCCTCTCGTGTTCCATGCGCATGCATCTTCCCATGCTCTCGTCTTCCATGGTTAATTTAATTATTGTTGAATCTGTGCTTGTGATCATAAAATATGGCAGTTGTAAAATTTCTTTTGAATAAGTGCACAACATTCGTCATGTTGCGCTAAACAGTTTCTCTCACTTGTTCACGTTGTCTTGTTTGTTCGTGTAGCATTTGACCTGCGTGGTATTTGGAAAGCATTCTGGTTTATAAATTTACAGCTTAAAGCTTCCCCGTGCAGACAGCCCAATGCAAGTAGTCATTGTCATAGAGGCTGCGAGCTAGATGTTCAAGTGCACTGTGACAATTGATGTGAAAGATGGTTGGGGTGTGTCCTCTTCACTTCCCCTCCTTGGCTGATGAATATCTTTGATATCTTTGAACTTTGTGTTCACTATATTTATTTTATGTCATATTATTTGAGGTCTCAATTCTCAGTGTTGTAGGAAATCTATGTAGGAAATAGTGAATGGAGGAACAAGGGAGTGATTTTGGACACAACACTGGTCACAACCATCTATCTCTAACCACTGAGCTGTCGTTCTGCATTTCATTGTGCTTGTTTATGTGCTATATGAGATGATTGACATTGGCATCCATTTGTAAAGTCTGCCCATTATAATTCATTACTTAAAGCTGCACTAATTCATATTTTTATCAACAAAAAATGATCACAGGAATCTGCAATTCCTCCCAGTTCTATGGGGTGTTTCTCATTGTTTTGATTTATGGCCCGCAACTTTACTGTTTTGGTTCACCCTTATCAGACTCATTTCCAGCTGCAGCAGGCAGCTGTTTCTAGCTAAAAAGCTCTGATAAACCTACTGTATGCTATCTGCCCAGCACCAAACAGCAGACAGACAACATTAGCAACTGGCTGGCGAACATAGTGGAGCATTTAACAGCTAAAGAGCCAGATTAATGTTGGTGAGTTGGTGTGTTTCTCTGCAGACCCTGGCTCCTGTAAAGATGGCTGACGTGGCGCTGCCAGACCCCAACAGCCTGCAGATACCGGGTGAGACACGCGTACAGTTTACACACATGCTTCATTACTATGGAAACCTGGTCAAAATGACTCAGTTCTCTCTCTTTATCTTTTGGAGCATGAGCACATTGACCGTTCCATGCCACTCTCCCACTTACTCCCATTATTTTCCAGTGACATTCCAGTTCATTACAAATACTAAATCTCACATCTAGAGAGCTTCAGGTCAAGTGTGTTTACACCCTGACTCACTCACCTCAGCAGCGATCAATAAGGTGTTTTCTGCATATGTGCAGGTATGTTTCTATCAACAGTTGATATGAGAGTTTTCCCATGGCTTCAAACACACAGATTCTTTGGCTATTCTGTTTATTTTCCAATGATGAAACTGTTTCTAATAGTATATACACTCTATGTCTTCACTACTCCATTCATTCCCAGGTGATAATTTATCAGTCCCTTCGTCGCCTGCCACAGCTAGAAATGACTGCAGCATCACGCCCCTCACACCCTCACCCTCACCGGTAACCACACACACACACACACACACACACACACACCACAGAGACTCCTACACACCCTTTCCTCTTTCTACTCATTTTCTTTATATAGAGCTCTTAATCTTAACCTGTAAACCCACATCCATTTTTCACTATTATTAGTGGTTTATACTAACACTTACACTCACAGTTTAAAGTGAAGTGTGGACTCAAAACAAGTACACAATAAAGACTAAAATCTGTGGTAAAGAAATATATACACGTATACTTTGGCAAGAATAAAAGGAGCTGAGGAGAAAGAAAGAGTCCATGAAAAACAGTTTCTGATTTCCAAACCATCCTGCTAATTATATGCTATTTCCACTCATAGAAAGTAGTTATTAGTGAAATGTAAGAGACATTGGTTTAAATGCCACCCGCGCTTCCTTTCCAGACAGAAATGGTAGTGCACATTAGCCCAGTCGCTCTTTGGTATTTTATAGATAATTGTGAGAATTTCTTCCTTTTGGCGTTGAACTAGAAATAAGACTAAGAGTCTACAGCCATGTTAGTCGCTCTGCGAGGCTGTACTTAGGCACAGCGGTGCTTTGAGCTAAATGCTAACATGCTCACAATAATAATAATAAACTTTATTTATATAGCACCATTCATATAAGAAATTTAAAGTTTAAAGTGCTTTATAATAGAGAAATTAAATGCACCAAGTTCTTCACAGGAGAGAATGACAATGACAATGCTAACACACTTATGTTTGGCACGTATAATGGTTTTCATGGCCGTCTTTGTTTAGCGAGTTAGCATGCTAATATTTGCTAATCAGCACTAAACCGCTGAGGATTTTGGGAATGTCAGTTTGGAAGTTATCTAGTCAAAAAAGCAAAGTTTTCACCGGATGATGGCGCCAGAGAGAAAAGTTAAGGGATCACCAAAGTTTTTACAAGTCACGTGGGGGGACATGAGTGTCTGTACCAAATTCCATGGCAATCTATCCAATGCTTGTTGAGATATGTCACAAAAAACAAAACTATGACCCTCATGGTGGCATTAGAGGAAAGGTCAAGGAATCATCAAAGTCAATAGGCTTCATCCTCTGGGCCATAGAGCCGCGCTGCTAGTTTGGCTAATTAAAAAAAAAAGAAGGAAGGTGATGAAAAGGAGATGATTGAGCACAGAAGTGGTTACGAGGAGTTCTTCTATAAATACCAGCTACAACACACACACACATCTCCCTCTCTCTCTCTCTTTCTCTCTCTCTCAGAGGGTGGAGGTCAGACCCAGGATGTTCTGTCCGTTCTTGGTTGTTGTGGCGATAGACTTCGGGACGACCTCCAGTGGCTACGCGTTCAGCTTCACACAGGACTCAGAAGCCATACACATGATGAAGTAAGACTCTGTGTTTGCTGTCTTCAATTCAATTCAATTCAGTTCTACCTTTGACATCTTTTTCCACTAATCCGTGCAGGCGCTGGGAGGGTGGCGACCCTGGGGTGGCCAATCAGAAGAGCCCGACGTGTCTGCTGCTGACTCCTGATTTGCGGTTCCACAGTTTTGGGTTTGCGGCACGGGACTTCTACCACGACCTGGACCCAGAGGAGGCCCGGCACTGGCTCTACTTTGATAAGTTCAAGATGAAGATCCACAGCACAAGTGTAAGAGAGATCAGGAACATCAGAGGGGAAAGGTGGAAAAGATGGGTAGTAGTGACAGAAAGTCAATTTTACATAATACATCCAGACTAAAATGCTATTTTTACACATTTAGATCAATTTATTAGTCAGGATAAGTACAACTCAGCCAGTGGAAACAGTTGTATAATCTATTCTGTGACCCTGGAGGAACATTTTTAGGCTGATATAATAAACCTGATGACATCATTATGACGCCGTCAGGGTTTACAAACTGGAAGAAACACTATCGAGTTGCATTGTGCGAAGTGTAGGATCCAGTGTTTTTGTTGCTTGAACCGCACTGGGGATTAAGCATCAGGATGTCTTCAGTTTTGAGTTTTTTTTCACAACTTTATGAAAGTGCAATGCTGAATTGCTGGAGTACCCCGTTAAGGCTTTAAGCATCAGAAAGATCACTTGTCCTTGCAGCAGTGTTTCAGCAGTTGCGGCTGTGTTTGCTGCAGGACCTCACCATGGAAACAGAGCTGGAGGCGGTCAACGGTCGGAGGGTCAGGGCCATCGAGGTGTTTGCACACGCCCTGCACTTCTTCAGGGAACACGCTCTAAAGGTACGCTTTAAAGCCCCAGTTTATGATTGCAGTACAGTGCCCCATGATGGACATGTTGATACACTGTTTATGTGTGTGCGAGTTTATCTTTTGTTTAGTTTTTTTTTGCTTTGATGACAGCTCATATCTTGAGTTCGATTTTTGGGAATTTTGGGTCAAAGAAACTGTTTCATTGATCCTGTTTCAGGAGGTGAAGGACCAGTCGTCATCAGTGCTGGAGGGAGAGGAGATCAGATGGGTGATCACCGTCCCCGCAGTGTGGAGACAACCTGCCAAACAGTTCATGAGAGAGGCTGCATACCTGGTAGGCACACACATACACACACTGGCCATCCATTCATCCATCCACGGACATAATGTATACATGCACTGTCCGGTGAAAACCAGGCTTTTTGATATCATTGTTGCTTGATGGGTTGAAATTTGGGCTAAATTTGTATCTGTATATAGCAGATTGAATTTATTTATGAATGGATTTTAGTCTTTTAAATTTTCTTTGCATGTTTTTAAAATCATTTTTGTGCTGCTGTAACACCTAATTGCTCCTCTGGGAATAAAAAAAGTGTTTTCCTTTCTTAAAAGGTCATCTAAAAAAAAAAACATGAATTACCAAAAATTCCTTTTCATTCAGCTTAAAACGAAGCTGTTTTTCATGTTTTGGCGATACGTGGTTTTGACTGAACAACGAAAGTGTAGTCATCACTGGCTGCAGGTATCTTACTGCAACTGTAACAGCATGTTGTACTTTTCAAAATCAGTGGACTTAACTGGTTCCACTGACTAGACTCAGGCTTCAAGATATACACACACACACGTACATACTCACAGAGGATGATGGTTGACTGTGTGAGTGTTTGTGTGTGAGAGAGGGAGAGAGAGGAAGAACAACAAAGAGATGGAAAGAAAGGCAGCGTAGAAAGCATGAGATAAAGGCTGTCTGATTAATGCTCCCATGGAAGATCACTTACTATACACACACACACACGGAGATCATAACGCTGCACTTTTGCCTCCCTGTATACTATATCTTCCCACCAACACACACCCTCCTCCCACTGTATGTGTTACAATGACTTAGTAGGAAATGTGCGTACGTAGACAGGAATACAGGGGGGTCCTATCACAATACATATTTACTCACTCACACACACACACACACATGCGCAGATCAATGAGTTAACCATTATCTCTCATCTGCCCTTCACTCACCCGGGCACATACATAAATAGCCTAATGCATACACCCTTTCACACCCTGCGCCATGGCTCCCAGCTTGAGGCTGCCGGGGTGTGTGTGCTTCCTGCTGGTGATGATGTCAGCGGAGGTGAACAATGAGGGAGACCGGCGTACAAACACAGGAAGTGGTGTCCAGACCCCCGCCCTGCGCGCGCGCGCACACACACACACACACACACACACACACACACACACACACACACACACACACACACCATTCCAGCCACTCAACTTTGCTCCCAGTACATCAAGGCTAGTACTTATATACCAACTCTGCTCTTCCCTCCTAATAGCGCTGTATATATACATAGGTATGTCTAAAAGCATGATGGATTTCTGAGAACTGATTTTTTCTATACCAATGTGTCCAACTTTCTCTGTCTCTTTTCCTTCTCTTGTTCACTCTCCTAAGTGTCTCCATAAAATCAAGGATAAAAAAAAATTCTGCTTGCAAATGTTTCTCTCCCTCGTCGTCTCTCTCTTCTCCTTTCAGGCTGGTCTAGTGTCTCCCGACTGTCCTGAGCAGCTCCTCATCGCTCTGGAACCCGAAGCTGCATCCATCTACTGCCGTAAGCTCCGCCTCCACCAGGTGATTGACCTGAGCTTGCAGCCAGTCACAAATGGCCTGGACCTGGAAGTGTCCCGACCCTTCGACTCCAGCTTCAGACAAGGTAGTGAAGGGGGAGAGAGAGAGTGTGTGTGTGTGTGTGTGCACTGTTTTCTGCGTGTGTCTTCTTGTAGACTTTGTCATTAGCATAAGCATGAAACCACACTGTGTTCCTGGAAATGTTGTTGTTTCATTTCACTCTGGAATTGTGTGTTGTTTTTTTTTTTTGCAAAGGATGAACTGCATTTGTGTGTGTGAAAGAAAAAAGAGAGCGCTGGGAGTAAAGCTTGTGGTTTGCCACAAATTAGTTTGCATTTGTGTTTGTGTGCGTGTGTGTGAGGTTGTGTGAATTTGCAATTGTTTGTGTGTGTGTTGGGGGGGGGGGGGGGGGGGGGGCAAATGTTTTTTTTTTAGAAAAAAAA
>JAVQJF010022572.1:0-28006 GCA_036023855.1 Gadopsis marmoratus | reverse complement strand
TAAACATTCCCAATCTCCCCCTCGAGTTGACAGGCAGTTGGCCCAGTCTTAATTGGCCCTCCTGATTATCAGGCCACCATTTCCAGGCGCTCTGTTTGCTCCCCGCACAGACTTAGCTTATATTCTGTGTGGCTGCAGATGCTGCCATCACAATACCTCGATGTTTAAAACAGGGCGTTTAACAGCTGTCTTTCCAAGTGTGTGCGGTTTGATTTTCCCTCTTTGCACAAGACAATTTCATGTTGTTCAGTTTCAAAACACTATATTCAAGGTGCTCAAATTCAAGTGTCTAAATTTTAAGTCAAGTTCAAAACACGAGATCCTCAAATTGGACTGGGCTGAATACCAAAAATCCAAGAAGATGAACTGAAACTTGAACTTGGGGCTGTCATGGAAGCAATCAAGCTTGAATCAAAGTGACTTCTGTACAGCCAGGGCAGGTTCTGTCAGTCACATGATCCAGGAACAAACAGTACAGCTAAGTGGCTGGAAAACACCATGGAATTTCTGTTTGCAATTTCCTACCTAGGGGAAAAGAAATCAGGTTTTTGAAATTGCAAACCTTCAAGTTTCATAGAGGAGACCAAACCACATGAATGCAGTTTCTAAAGCAATATATTCAAAGGCTGTACATTCAGTGGTATTTCAACCTCAATATTAACACAATTTAGGTATCCAGTTGCTTATAAATTTCTAATTCTAATTCTAATCCCTGTCTTTACTTCTGAAGGGCCACTTTCTTATGTACATCTGTAAAATGATTGCAATCCAATAAATACAACAGCTTACAAAGATACTAATGTTCAGGTTTGATACACTCGTGTTTATTACTGAGGTTGTACAGTACTTATATATGTAGAGTTGTACTGGACTGCATCAAATTGAGAGGTATTTTGTAATATTCTGCCCACCACATTTACAGACATGAGGGCATATTAGGAACACACTTCAATATAATGCAGTCTAGTACAACTCCACCACTAACTACGACTTCAATGATGAACATGTAGTTAAATTAACACCTCTAGGAAGGTTTTGACAAAAACTCACCGTTACAGACTTTTGTGAAGGTAAACTCTGTGGCATAGATTGTAAAGGTGTACGTAATAAAGTGGCTTCACAACAAAAACCTGGTTACCTGTTAGCAGTAATCGGATTTCTCCTTGACTCGCTGTCATAATCACTAAAATATTTTAAATATGCATATGACACTGTAGCATGATATATATATATATATATATATTTGTTTGTTTATCTATTTATTTATTTTCGGAGCCGGGCTCCGTAGTAAGAGAGCAGCTTTTCCTTGCACATTGAGTGTTTAAATATTGCTGCACAGCTTCGGCTTTAGTTGGCTCTGAGTTGAATTTGAATTAATTATTTTGTATTCAGAAGAAGTCCCTGTTGCAGGTAGTGATATTTCCGCGTGCTATGCTGCACAGCTGATGGTGTTCTAAAAATGAAGCACACCCTGGTCAAACAAGTTCTCTGTCTGTGTTGACCGAGTTTCTCCACCTTTCACTGATTAAGAAAGCTGTGTTTCCTGTGTACATGATGTTTACTACGTTAAGTTACTGCAGAAAGCAGCCAGTAACTGGGTTACTCGATGTATGTGTTTACATTGTAGTTATCTACCTCGTGCTGTTTTTAAAGTGGTTTGTCTCAAAATCAATCTTTCCAGTATTCATCCACCCTTTGTGGACTTTAGTAGATTTGTTTTGTTCTGTAGTTTTGCTAGCCAGCTGTGGTCGTCCTGAATTCAGTCATAATGGATTCCAGTGCCATTTTTCACAGTGTGAAAAAGAATCAAATGTCTGTAAACCTACAGACTACAGAGGAGGATTTTAGGTGTTGAATTTTGACTCCATCAAGATGTTTTCTTTTCACTCTTAATATGCATAAACGTAATTATATCCTACAGATAGCACTGAAATGATTGTGCTAACCAAAAGACTGCAAAAATCATAGAACATGTAGATTTTCAATTGCTAGAATAAAAACGTCATACTCAGTAGAACCAGCAGTGTCTAAGTCTAACCACATGAGGGCAGTGTTAATAAATGTGTGGCGTACTGATGTGATTACTGGACCTGCATGTTCATCTCAATGCATGCAGTGGAAATAGAGATTATGGTGTTTGGTTTCAGTCCCTCTACAGATATATCTGTCTGTCGGATGCTACGTTTGCATGCTAAGCCAACATGCAGCACAGTACATCTTAACAGTAATGATCTTGTATATTATAGTGAGTTGTGCTTTCACGTGTGTCTTGCACAGCGTCTGAGACGGCGCTGGCTGAGGTGGCTCTGGACATCATGTGTCTGCTGATGAAGAAGCAGTGGAGCTGGCTTTGCACTGAAAACATTCAGAGGACCATCAGGCTGCTGTTTGGGACCCTTATTAACAGGTGACATGCTACATTAATTAAACAGGCATGGGAGGCCACAAAAGAGAAATAAAATAAGAAAAACCTCATTTCAGTGACACTTGTCTGATTCAATTCAGTTCAGTTTTATTTATATTGCGCCACATCATAACAAAGTTATCTTATAGCACTTGTTCATATAGAGCAGGTCTAAACCGAGAGACCCAACAATTGCCAGAGGCAGTGGCAAGAACCAGTACCAGAACTGGGCTCTGGGTGGGTCATCTGCCTCGATCGGTTGGGTTGAGAGAGAGCGGGAGGGAAAGTGGGGGGTAGAGTGAGAGAGTGAGCAGGTGGAAAGAGAACACACAGCAGCACAGCACAGTTCCAGTCATCAAAACAGAAAAGAGTTCATTCTCTGGGCAGCGTGAATGCTTGTAAAGTTTGTTACCTTCCTCTGCATCACAATGTTGAAACGTCCTGGTGATATCGGAGCAGAACAATAGCGTATATTGTGGTGTGAGAACTTATCAGAATGATCTCAGTTTATTCCATCCAGCCATTTTCTTCTGAGTCTTTGCAGCAGGTAGTTGTTCCCTCATCCTATGATCCCTGCAGTGTTTTTGTGTTTGCCTGGGTTACCTCCCAGCTGATGTCCAACGCATCTCACTAACCGTCCTTTCAGTGTGAAGAAGCAGTGATTCTACTGTCCGTACACCCAAAACTGTGTACATCGTGCTGTCTGGCCATATCACAGAGACATCACTTCACGTGGATGCGGGATGTGTTTAACAAGTTTAATGTATGCATGGGCGAGGTTTTCCTGGCACAGCATTCTCAGTGGTTAGTCGAGAGGGTCGATGTTTTAGAAAAGGGTGGACCATGAGCCTTTGCAGTGGGCCATGTTCTACAAAATCAGTGGTATCACTTGCAGTGCAGTGCGCCTACTAACCACTTAACACAAACAAAAATGTGCCCTTGTTACAATTTGTTGTAAAATATTTGAGCCTATGTGCATGTGTGCCTGCACTCTTTGACCCTCAGGAGAATGCCTGACATCGCGACTCCCCAAGCATTTGCCGCAGATGGGTATAGCGCCTGCTGCCAGTAAACTGAACATGCGGACAATGTTCTCGTGTTTGTGCTGTTAGTGCTGTGACCTCACGTTCCCTAGGGTGTCGGTACCAGAATATCGTTTCTTCATACTGATACCGGGCCTTCTATTTTGAGGGGTTCCACCGGCCAAGGATGAAAGGCCTTGTGCTTTTGTTTGGCCTTGTCTATATTAGGCAGCGGCCTGTCAACTTTGCAGTGGCAGGTATCTGTTGATAGAAACACTACATATGAAATTGTGTTACTAACACAGCTCTGTTCATGTATAACTTTTCAGCAGTTCAAATCAAATGCAAAGAGGTATATAGACAGCAAAACGACTATAAATGAACCCAGGTAGATGATCAAAAATAATTCCAAGCTTCAGTTATAGTGTTACATGAAAGTAAAATGCATAAATAAAAGAGCAATACCGTACATAGAATATAAAACAGTTTAAAAGCCTTATATAAAAGCCACTCTACTAAAAAGCAAGTGATTGAAGAATGATGTGAATGACTGTTAGCGTATGTGTCTGGGCCTCAACCTTTAGTCAGGACTTACCGATGGTTACCAGGACCATTGCGAAGTATTTTGGGTTGCAGAGGTAGAAAAAACAGAGATGTAGCAGTTTTAGTGTCCATTCCTAGCCAAGCCTTAAAGCTCTGAACAATATTTTTAGCCGTGCTAGTGGCCTGGTTTTAGGTATGGCCAATGATGGCCGGTCGGTTGATGCACCGCTTTGATCCAGACAACATGCCGATGGATTGCCATGAAATTTAGTACAGACACTAATGGCTCCCACAGGAGGAATGTGTAATATTTTGGTCCGATTGAAATGATTTGATGCATTGCCATGATATTGGGTGCAGACATTCATGTCACCTATGAACTGTAATAACTTGTGTGACAACATCTCCTGACTTTTCATCTAGTGTTGTCAGGTCGGGATTGTGATTTTTCTGGTACTTTGGTGTATGGCCTAATGCCTTCAGAATGAATGGCAGCCCCTGAACTAAGAGGGCGACCATGGCTAACATTATACCTGCGAAACATCAAAATCTTCGCATTGTCATTATGACCAAGTTAGCATGCTGACGTTAGCATTTAGCTCAGAACACCCCTGCGCCTGCGCATAACCTCACCGAGCCAGTGGCGTGGCTGTAGACTCATTTTCAAATTTAATCAACTGACTCTGGAAAGTGAAACGGCTGATAGTTTTGCCAGACTCAAGTGGGATTAACACTTATTTCTGCAGTTGTACGCAGCTTTTAGCCAGATGCAACTCAGGTTTGAACGGTTTTTCCGCCGGTTGTTTCCTAAAATGTGAGCCATAACAGTGTACTAACCTGATCCTGTATCAGGGCTGTGCTTCTGGGGTTTGTTCAGTAGTTGTTTTGCCCCTTAATGGCCAGAAATCACTTAAAGTTTCTTTAAAATAGATGAATTTGCTTTTACAGTCTGAAAAAATATATGTTTGCGGATTCCATTTCACCCGGGGGATTTAATGTAAATACTCCATTGCTGTGAGAAATATTTGTTTCTGAGTGGCTGGCAGATGCTCTTTAGAATCAAATAGCTTATCAACAGCTGAACCGCCACGTTACATCTTTACATATCAGCGCACGGGCCATATTAATCTACAGGTAACCTTAGCAAAAAATGAAAGTGAAAATAACCCAACTATTAGTTAAAACTGACAACAAACTCTGCAGTTTTGGTCAGATATTCTTATCAATAAATGGATCCAAAATTAGTCTAAAAATCCCATCTAGAATGTTTTTGGTTTTATGTGGGACTGACCGGTTTTTAATATAATCCGACAGCTATTTCGGGGCAGGCCAATAGAAGCTGCAGGCAGCGGGAACCTCATCTGTGCCATCCTGCACCTGTAGAGGAGCCCGTCTGTCAGAACTTCATTTGGAATTGCGAGGGGATAGAGAAAGTGTGTATTTGTGTGTGGGAAATGAAACCAGGACCCAACAGGCCAAATCTGTGTGTGCGTGACCGGTCTGGCTGGAAAAGCCGTCTCTGCGTTGATGATACAATATAATCGTTGTAATTAATCAAATGGCATCAAGTGGTTCGGATTTTCTCGGCAAGGTTTTTTGCCGTTGCACTGTGGCCAGTAACACGCTGTAACTTTATGGAACATTCCCCCTGCGTGTCCTGTCCTCAGTGCACCTGTCACACAACGACATGATTCTTTATTTTCACTCCCTAAAATGGCATATTAATACTTTCATAAGCAATTCAAATGGTGCCACAAGTCCCGCGCTGACAGCTTGATGCTGGGGGAGTATGGAGGATTTGCAGCTTGTCAACAGCTGCCACGGAGAACGCTCTCACTCTCTCAAGCTCTTTCTTTCGCGCGCTGTCTCTGCTTTAGCTCCACTGTTTAATTAATGCCCCGGAGTCTCCATCTGACATGCGGTGGCCTGCTTGGGTATCACCGGTGGTGGACAACAACTTGTTTGGCTTCAGGGAAAGTGGTTTCTGTCCGACTGCTGCACTATTTAGCCTGTGACCACATGTGGCATTTGGAGAGAACTCCGAAGACGTGGTTCAGAACTCCAACCTTAAGAAATTATATAACGCTGGGTTATAAAAGTGGTGTGTTTGATTCACCATTGCATTCTATTTTCTAATTTGTTTTTCAAGTTTAAGAGTTGTCAGTTTGCCTGTGAATGTGCACCTTTGCACAGCGTGGGGGCAGGTGGATTGCTTCATTGGAGCATGCTGTATCCAAGAACAACAGTCTTGAATGTTGATGTGGTTATTATAGTTATTCCTAACACGATGTTTTCGCTACAGGCTCATGTAGATGAAATTTCACAGAAACACAGTAACACGTAAAAACACCAGATATAATTTGCAAAGAAGCAGATGGTTTTTAAGGCTCTGCAAAACCATTTTTTAGGGCTTTGACAAAACAATCTTAACTCATGGCCCACTTATTAGCTAAATCCAGTGAGTGGTTGATGGAAACACTCTATTGGCTCTCCCATAACATCCTTAGGTCACAGTGACGATGGTAGAGGTGGTGGGTAATGACAAGAGGTGAATAAGGGCTTACATTTAAAGAGCACCAGTTGGCTCCAGAACACCATCAGGAAGATGACTGGATGATTTGTGAATGAAAGAAACTTTGACAGCATTTGACAGCTGTAGAGGTCAGCGGCTGCTGCCCTTTTGAATGCACACAGGTCTCTGTGGTTGCATTCAACTTTTTTGAGCTTGCTGTGTGACCATGGTAACCACAGAAACCCCAGCGAGGGAAATGACACAGGAGCTGATTTGCCTGTGTGTGGATTACCTCCCCAATCACCAGAGAACTGACAGGTCAACGAAGAGAAACGGTATTGGAGCAACATCAGCTTAAATTTATCTGGTGCGGGACAATACACAATGTTTATGATACTGGTTGAAGAAAATACAGACATTGATGTCACCCAGCAACGTTTGCCACTTAAGAAGTAGCACCCATTTGCAGATGGAGAAATAAAGGCAAAAGACGAGAGAGAAGATCGTCCTTATTTAACTTTCGCCAACCTGTGTCAGGGTTGATTTCACACCTTGTCACCTTGTTGTTGAATCAACAAAATCATTTAATGCCTGTTAATGCCAGAAATAAATTGCCAAAGAAATGAAAGATTTATGATTTACATAATGAAATACTCGATGGAACCTCGCAGCTGCCGAACGCCATGGTCTGTTGTTCGTCAACAACCTTGGACTCCAGCTAGCTCCATGCTGCTGTCATGTGTTGAGCAGATCCATGTGGAGTTATGTTTGCCCACGTCAAACGGCTCATTTGCCTGCCATCTCCACCAGAGAGAGAAAATAAAATACTTGTTCAAGTTAATTGGTTCAGGCACTCTGGTCTAAAATTACGCTGTATAAGAAATATTCATCAGCAGATATTTAGTTTGATATATCAGCAGTATGAGGGAATAGTCATATGTGTCTGGCTCTGAAGACGAGAGACTATAGTGACTTTAGTAGCCGTCGTTCCTGGAACTTATTCTTTTGGCCATAGTGTTTCATTTGGCCTCCCCTTTGTCAGAGTTGGGTTTTCTTATCATGTCCTAACATAACAGAACACCTTGTGCCGTGTTACTGTGTGAAGACCTAATGATTCTCAGTGACAGTGATGTGGGGAGTCGAAGGCTTTCTCTTCTATATGCTCGGCCCAAAAGCAGCGATCTCTCCCCGACCCGGGAGGACTTTTGACACCGCTGGTTGTTTTCACAGCGAGGAGGTGTTCTTCTGCTCTGGTGCTGTTCCTTGACATGTGGGTCCTGGGGCCAGGCATGAGGTGTAAACATAAGACCCTGCTTGGAAGCGCCATGCTTCTTCTGTCAGCAGGACTTCACTCTGAGGCTGAGTGTGCCGGTGGTCAGAGGGCTGGGCCACACGTGACAGATTTGGGAGTGTTGGACGGAGCAGATGCTTATTACATAATGGTGCGGGCCAGCTATCAGCCTCCATAGAGTGGAGGAGGTGTGACATCCCTGGACAGGCTGTTCCTGAGATGAGACAAATTCAGACGCACTCCTCATTGTGGGATCAGGCTGTCTGAGTGGTTTCTATCTCACCCTGCGTTTCGGTTGGAGGTTTGCCCTGTGCGGTGTCACTATCACGTTTGCTTGGGGCATTATTCCCTTTCCACGTCTACAGACGCTTCTGAAATATAAATATGGTCTCCTATTACAGGCTAATAGTAGTCTGCACTTGCTTTCCACTTCCCGTATGTAATCGACTCAAGGAGACATTGTAGTTCAAATACCAGGGTTGCGTCTCGTGAAGGTTATTAAACACAGTTATCCTCAGCCCCAGTGTGACGTCAGTTAAGCTCACCAGCCTCTGTTTCCATTTATCCTTATTCAGTTTTACTGAGTTGGATACTGCAGTCCGCCCTTGGCAAGGCATGAAAGGTACTGGCTCGTTGTTGTCCACACACGCTTGATAAAGTTAGACAGACAAGTGCCACGTACTAAAATACTGTCGGGATGTTTGCAAAACGAACTCGATAAGTGGCCCTTTAGCCTCGTCACATCTCTGGTGTCTGTTTTCAGGGCTCTCACCTGAGCCCGGGGCCTGGGATGTGGCTTCAGACTCGGGGCCGGTCTTCTGTCTCCAGAGACATACTCGTGCAATGACATCTTGTCTGTCGAAAAACTGGCTGCAGGCTTATTTTAGCTCAAAGGGGACCTGGCTGTACTTGCCTGTCTCTACCGTAGATGGACACCAAGATAAATCCCACTGGAGTCCAATATATACAAAGTTGCTGGCCAGCTCAGCTGATGTTTTACGTGTATTCAGATTCTCTTGCGTCACCGATAATCAATTTTCCTGCCAAGTATTCGTAGCATCTCCCTTTTATCTTGATTGTTGGAGTTGAGCCCAGATGTTCATTTAATCAGTTGATGCAGACCCTTGAGCCTCTTTCTCCTACTCAGTCTTCCTACAACTCAGTCTTATCGAGGCTTAAGCTTAGGCACTGTTTCCACAAACAAGCCCCTAAACAGTTTTATCCTCTTTTGAGAAAAAAGGACAACATGCCACAATAGCTGCAGCGTCATTATAGTTTATATGTCCTTACACGAAATGTGAGGAGAACTCAATTTTCAGCTTGACTGACATTCTCTGAACATCTACATCTGGTCAGTCACCTCACTGATCGCCGATCGGTTGGCACCACAAGCCAAGGTGAGTTTGAGAAATGTGGATTCACAGACACAGACAGTTTCCGGGCGGTCCATATGACTAAAAGGAGCAGGAAGATATAATATGTGGAGCCGTGTTTTGTAACGCTGTCTTGCATCTTCCTCTGAGCTCATGTCGGGTTAGCACTACTTGCTCTCTCTACGCTTACTCGTGCATCGCTGGAAACTCAAGGGCAATGCTCGAGGGGATTTTTCCTCGTAGGATTCTAATATGTCACCTGCACTGTAAAACGTCTCTTTCCTGGCAAGCCCAGCAGAGGACTTGGAGTAATCACTACCACAGAGAGTAGCTGGCCAGGCCCCGCTGCGCTCTGCTCTGTGAGCAGTGTGTTTTTCACCCAGGCATTCTTGGGTCGGCCACAGCCACAGACTCCCTGTGTACAGCACTGTCAGACTGTTTATATTAATCAGCTGTGTGGTGTAATATGCTCCCTTTCTTTATGATCAGTGCTGTATAGATGTTTAAAATGCCAGTAACGTCGGCACAAACATCTGCAAGAAGTTTGTCAAATTAAATTAACAGACTGGTGGCTCACACATATTTTGCAAACTTCCCCCTGAGGTGATCCACACTTTAAAGCAGTTACACTACATGTTTTGTTGAATTTAAGTCGCATTAAAGCACACGGGCAGAGAGCAGAACATTGGTTGGGCGCGCTCCCCTTGCTTGAAAAATACCTCTCCGACAGAGCGGGCCTGAAAAACAAATCTGGTGGTTTTCATGGTAGCAATAATGCTGCACAGTCGAAGACTCTACCAGACCACAATCTCTCATATAGAATTACTTGGCATTTGTCAGCTCTAATTGGTTGAAAGCACTCTGTGTGCAGGATCTAAATCTGTGTGTGGTACATGCGCCAAAGGAAAAACTCATCTCCTTGGTGATTGCTATAAGACTGCAGCAGTGATGACAGCAGAGACGTCTGATGGAAGTTGTTGTAACATAGTCAGGTATCTTGACCTGTGTGTGTGTGTGTCCTGTGTGCTAAGTGTCAGTTTGTGCATTGATGTGACACGTACGGAACCAAGACGGGTTTTATGTAATCCTCTGTGGGCCACATGTGATTCAGTTCTGGCTCAGTTCAGTGTAACGTCACATGTCTGTGTTTTGACCAGCCACGGGGAACGAGGCGCCGCGAGCACTTTTAATGAAACCAGGCCCGGCACGTACGTGCGCACACTCAAACATGCACAGAGACACAGAGCTGACCTTAGACAGCAGGGCAGACAGCTGTAAGATGGCACCATGGAGGTGATGCGCCAGAGTCTGTCTTTCTGTATTATGACTGTACTGCGAAGGCTATTACATGACGATGATACCCACCTTCCTGTTATTTGCTTTTTGCCGCCTAGTGTTGAGGCCTTATGGTCTCATCGTGCCCTTTGTGCGTGTTTGTGCATCTCCACAACCAGTGATGTGTACATGCTGTCAGGCATTCTGACACTGTAGTCAGCGCTGTGTAGAAACTTAGATCGAGCATGACGGCCAACCGCAGATTGCTCTTTGCAGTGCATAGTTTTATATTTGAAACTTTTAGATGTCTTACTATGAGGCAAATACAGAAATATTATAGCCTCTGGACATTTTTCAAGGGTTTTAATATTTCTGCACAACACACGACATGTTTAGTATTTCTCTATACAACGTTAAATTATAAGTTACACTCACTTAATAACTCTGCCAATCTGCATCATGATGACCTTTATGGACGTGATCATATGTGATTGACAGTGGCCCGGCAACATAAGGAAACAAACTGTCATCACATTTTGATGGAAATGTTGCTTATAGCGGTGCAGAGTGTGACATACCGTTTTGCTGCCGCTGTTACCTACTTTTTATATAACGATTCCCTGAAACTCGATGCAGTGAAAAGATACAAGGCAGGTGCGTGTCGTGTTTAATACTGAAGAGATGTTTTTGTGTTGACCTGAACGACATCCCAGCTAATTAGGGATGTGCGTTGCAAGAGGGGAAGAAGTGCAGTGAGTGACAGTCGTGGCTAGCGGAGGAGAGGATTCAATATCTATCTATATATCCTATTCAAACCAGTACAAATACGCAAATCTCTGTGTATTTGAAAATGTTGTGATTATGTAGGCCGATTGATTGTGATTAATAACATGTGTTTTTAGGGCCTTTTTAAAAGGTTTTCCCAATTGAGCTTGACAAAAGATTGGAGCCAACAGTTCTTGTCAGCCACAGGCCACACAGTCATCTACAAGGCGCTCCCCACAGTCAGCGTGTCCATGGATTGCGATGTTTCAGATTTTGCACCACGTCCACGAGCAAGCACAAATGACAGAGGCTCACGCTGTAAAGTGTAAGCAGCTGTACTGATGACAATTAAAGTGTATCAGGTTTGTGGGATGCCCAAATATATTTCACTTATTTGAATAGTGCATGATGTGTTTATAAAGAGATGTTGCGTTAATCTTAGTTTCTACTTCTGTTTGCAGACACGACTGTTCTGAGTAAGGGTTGGCTGTTAACACTGGACAATTAACACTTCATCATATTGACTGACCTCTAATTTTAACCCTGCTTCTTAAACCGAGCAGAGCTGGTTTTAGTGAGCAACTGGCACTGACGTTATTTTTACCATGATGGGTTTCTCCTAAAAGAAACAATTGAATGTAGTATCATTTTTGGAGCTGCATCATTGACATTGCAGATATGTATTTTATCCTACGTGAATGCGCCTCTTGGGGTGCTATTCTTTAGCAGTGATAACCCAATTTGGACAGGATTTATTTCTGAAAAGTTGAGTGGAAAAGTAAAGTGTGTGCCAATCAGTGGCTTTAATCCAGTTCAGAGCGCATGTGCGTCTGATTTTAAATGCAGTGCCAGATATCTAGTGTTCTTTCCGCACATTCAAGCGACTGTTCTGCAGAATATCTTCAATTACAAACCACGTGTTGTAATTTCGAAATAGATAAATTGTTGCCATTGCTGCTATTCCGAAACGATGATAAACATGGCAAATATGTCTTACCAACTTCCCTGGAATATTAATCCCACCCGAATGGGGCTTCAGGGATAACTTTCTAACATTAGTTCATCAAAATAGTAACAAGTACTACAATAACACAAACTCTTTATTAAAGATACCTTATAAAGTTATATTTTCATCTGTTTATATGTTTAGGTCTGGGGGGGGGGGCTGGAGCCAATCCCAGCTGATGTTGTGCGAGAGGCGGGGGAACACCCTGTCAATCACACGGCAATTTGTTTTTATTTTAAATTCCACATTGTTTACACATATAGTTTGCACCATTTTACATCCATGTTTACTGGTTGTAAGTCTTCTGTCCTGCTTACCTTTCTTAGCACACTACCACAGCTTCTTCTCTCAAGAGAGGTCCTGGTGTGTTAATTTTAACAAACTCTTTGGTCATGGTGTTGTACGGAACTCATCTCCACATGACTCCTATCTGCCCACACTGCTACATCCGTGTCGTGACCGGTGATTCCTCCTTATTGCTCACAGGCTGCAGATAAATTATCTCATCTGTGGGGATGTAAACAGTTCTCATGATGTCCATGTTCTCCTGCTGTTCTCTCTGATGTAAGACCATTTATTGGCAATGGAACTCTTGATGGGAACTGGGGTAAACAGCACACATTCACAGCCGCTGAGGTCACAGCTTATAGTGTGGCGGCAGGAAGTCACTACCTGTTGGTTGCATTCTTCCCTGTGAAGGTCTGCATGCATTTTCACTGCTACAAATTCAGATGATCAATGAAGAATTTCTGGTGAAACACAAAAGGTAATAGATAGAAGTCTGTGTGTGCGCCTGGATCTCGAGTAAAGAATAGTGGCTTAATGATATGTGGATTGAACCAAAACTGCGTACATTTGGGGGAATAAAATATGAATATGATATGGAGATGTTATTTATCTAATGCATGTCTACAGGAAGCATCTCAGCTGTGTTTTCAGTCGTCCATCACACCTGCGTCCGACACAACAGATACTCTCTTATTTCAATAAATCTAGCTGTCTACGGAGGTCACATAGCGGCTGGCGCTATATGCGCATAAACGCCCTAGAATCACATATCTGAAACACAAGTCAATTCAGAGTTTATTCAAGATTGCATCAACCAGAGGGACACTCTAAACGCTATCCTACTGTGATTGGTTGTTTTGCTGTCAGACAACTGATGGCGCTCTGGGCATGTTTAGGCCCGGTTCAGACCAAAGATCCCTCACTGCTAGGGGAAAAGCTAAGTTCACAGACTGATCTGACATGGGAAGAATCTCCTCAGCAACTTAATATTGGCTCATTAACAGTGTTTCCTAAACTGAGTTTTATTCCATTGTGCATATAAGATATGATGCTTGAGTGATACATGGGTTGCAGTGCTCCAAATAATGTCATTGTCCTACTGAATGATAAAACCACATACAATACTAATACGAAGCATGTCTTCCTGCTTCATACGCTCTATAAATGTTATTGGTCTTCAGGACATTATGCCACAGTGGCATGTTGATGGTGATCCACTTATATTCAGTCTAGAATGTGACTGCGTCGATCAGATTCCATTTCAGACTTTGGCTTTCACTTTGGAAGGTACACAACAGTTGAGGTTGGCATTTTGTGGACATCAAGTTTGAGAAATGATCCTAAATGCACGTCTGCATCTTTTTTAACTTGCACCAACAGTGAAGCTGGGATTATAATGAATATTTCCTGCTTGGCCCTGTTTGCCCTGTTGCATCATGTTTTGTCATTTTATTGTCTCAAATCATATTCTGATTGGTCTCCGCACAATGGAAACTTGGCCTGGAGCATTTTGAACAGTCCGTCTGCAGCATGCCTTCCGTTAAATCCGATCCCAGACCGGACATTGTCAGCGTGTTCATTTAAACTGAAGTGTGAAGTTAGATTGGGACACACCAGTGCCATGAATACAGACCTACATTACAGCTAAACACTGCTGAAGTATTTTTATTTGCTCCCATTTCATGAATGGTGTCCACATACAACCACACAGAAAATGACTGTGCTTGTGTTGAGCAGTAGCTGCTGGACAGGACTGTACTGCTGTTATTTCTGTGCTGTTGATTATTGGCAGAGGTGAACTTGATTCATACATACATACATACATACATACATACATACATACATACATACATACATCAGCCTTGGCCAAAATAATCCACTACGTCTCTGCTTCTTCTTCTATAGAGGTTGCATCTTTAGGTATAAATAGGGCAAGATATTTTAGCTACACTCTACAACAACACCACACATTTATCCATCCTAAGTGGATTTTGAACTTTTCCGGTGGTTTTAAATGTTAATTAGCGGGATCTCAGACTGCCCAGGACCTGTACTTTGCCATCTGGCCTTGCACTTATTCAGACCACAAGCAACAAGTCAGCAGCTCTTTACAGAGGCACTTTGTCACAATATAATGCGTTGTAAAATCAACGTAATCTACATTCAGGTTTTATTTGGTTTTAGCTGTGAAATAGTAACTATGTCACTGTGATAAACTACAGTATTATATAATACGTACAGTAATATAAATTTAAAGGGGTGTGTGTGTGTGTGTGTGTAGCTCCATGTCACATGTCAAACTGAAGTAGCATGACTTCAGCTTCATTAAATATTAGGCAGCCTCATAGCCGGCAGTTAAGTTATTTTTCTTTTAGACGAGTGAGACACGCTAACATAACCTGAGCCAGCGCACATTCGTTAAATGGCAATGTGTATTTTCAAAGCAGCTGCTCAACCTTCGACCTCTTCTGCCAACTTGCAGACAGTTTAATTGTCTCACTCACTTGTCAAAGTGAGCATTGGCTCGCCTTCTCAGCCACCCAACCTGACTCCCCTGACACTCTTTCCACTCTAATGGTCAATTAGGGGAGGTCATTTTTCCAGCTGGGATCTGGTGGAAGTGATTTTGTTCAGATTTTCTTCGCAGTGTCAGTCGAAATCCCAGTGCAAACTACTGTATAAACACCTCGTCCACTCCAGCTGGAGAGAGTAACAAAATGCCTTGCTGTTGAAAGGAAGGAAATCGTCTTCTCTGTCTGTTTCTATGCGTCTACGTGGTTCAAAACCATGTTCTTAAATCCTGCCTTTTCAATCGGAGAGGCGTTATTCCGGGTGCTCGACCAATCCCCAACTGGACAGCTTGTTCACTCGATGTGAGCACAGCTGTGGCTCATTAATCATCATAGCTACAGGATGGTTTTGCTTTTGTATCATTACTGATGTGTGTAGTTGTAAATGCCTTAGTAATTTACTTAGGCACGTTAGCTTTTTTAGGTTCTCTGTAACTAGCCACCAGCAGAATGCACAGTAAAACCATTCAGTTAAGGACCATATAGCCGAAATGTATATAATACTCATAACAGTATGATGGAGGCTTCTCTTGGGGGGAACGATCGTTCACTGCACATGAGATTTAATGATAAACATTTTTCTCCTGCAACAGCCTGTAACCATCAGCAGATGTAATCATTCTAAACATTCACTGGCTGTCAGCGACGGTAAGTCTCAGTGTCCATATGTTCCCGTTTGCAGTGGACAGTCACAACTTGGCTCGTCTCTGACTGGTTTCAGCCGGTGAAGAGACAAACATCACTGTCCACCTGCTGAGCTTTAACCAGCCTCGACCAAAATACACTGTTGTTACTGGGGCTGAAGCTAGGCTTCACTGGCAACGACGCTCGCACAATTTACAACATTATCTGTGTGTATGCGGGCGCAGAATCTACTGTCGTATCAACCCAATGTTTTATTAACCTCTTTTGGTCATGTTTGTCTAGGCCTCGAGCCTGTGAGTGAGCCTTTGCCCTGCCACAGGTTGACCGGCTACCGGCACGACCATGTAGCCTAGAAATGTTGATACAAAAATATCGTGCTGTTGTAAATGTATTCTTATTTCTTATCAAAAAACACATTTTATTTCAGTTCGACTTTAAGTTAGAAGCACCCCCCCACACAGATATTCAGTGCACCACCGCAAACGACAAACATAAGCAGCAAATCCTCACAGTAGAGAACATTGAACCAGGGAGTGTTAGTTAATTATCAAAATGGTGTTTTCTGTCGATTTCTGTCGATTGTTTCAGCTCTCATTTCAAATCAGTTGTGCATCATTTTATTTATTTCTCAAGTTCGGCCTGTCAATTTGGTATCTTTGGAGAGTTTGGGATCCTACGCACAAACCAGAGGTTTTGTCCGTTGCAGAAATTAATTAAGTTCTGAGTGTCTCCCATGCCTGTTTTTCCTCTGCAGTTGTACAACTTGAGAAATCGAACATACCATCAGTATTAAGGATTTGGCTTCTGTTATGAAATCCTAAAAAGGGATAAAAGTAAATAAATGGTGGGAACCAAAGGTTGTGGATGGCACAACGTGTGCATCCATTGCTTCTCCGAGTGCAGCTCAGCAGTGTGGTAACTGGCAAGAACATCGTAATGAAATAACTTCATTAGGGGCCAAATGAAGTGAGGAAAAGAGGCGGCACATTTGGCCCAGAGGGAGGCCCCCGGTTCTTTTTAACAGAGCTTTGAGGTTTTGAACAATGTTACATAACAGGATCTGCATGGTGTTAAACATTTTTAGGGTGTATGCAAGTCCTGAAAAACTCTCGCACCGTCTGAAATTATCTTGTTCAAGGCCTTGAATGGTCTTGAACACTACAGTTTTGTATATACACTTTGTTGCAGGTATCTCCTACAGTTTTACGGGCCTGACCTGTACAGTGCTTGACCACTTGAGCTACATTGAGATGTTGTTTTTAGCTTTTACTTTGTGCTTTAAATAACCCTCTCATCCAGTCTGGATGGCGACTGGGAGTGTTTCCACCCCTCGGATGGTAAATCTTGGTGTGAAAAGGGATTGGTCAGAGTGAAAGGGTCAACTCTCCCCACCCCCAGACACAGCCTATTGAATTTACCCATCACAAGACCTTACATCCAGCAGTCATGTGGAAGACTTCAGGGAAATGTTTGAGCTCACTTCCAGTGTGAGCCGGTGCCGGTCCGGACTCCTTTGTTGCACTTTAAGTTTCAAATCTGTGTGGGAACGCAGTGAGGCATGGGTTGCATTTAAAGGGATTTGCTGGTCTGAGGCCAGGATCATTCAGTACTGGTCAGGTCAGGCATAATGACAAGGTCACAACACACTGGCTGTTGTGTGGGACTTTAAAGTCAGGAGGTTATCCAACTTTTTCCAAGGTTATCGTACCTTGACATAAGATACAATTTTATGTAAAGTGGCGGTCACACCACAAACTGACATTCACCCGTCGCTTGGTGATGTCGTGACTACGCGCTGGCCTAGTAACTGCTAACGCGCTAGCCGGCCCGGGTGGGTTAGCGCAAGTCAGTCACAGTACCTCCCAGGTCGTCTCTCTGTTTTCTCTCTACTCTGTTTATTTCCCCTTTGCATTTTGATCATCATTGCACACAATTTCTTTCAATAGCAAAATCCAATTAACTTTATAATTCCATTTGAAATGAAGTGAATTTTGAAATTTTAAATGTTGAGAGTGAAGAGGGGATCGCCTCAGTCCGCCCACATCGCAAAAGTACAACGCAGATATTTTGAATAACAGAGATATGGGCCACAATAGAAAATGTCTGACCAGTTTTTAAACCACTGTTGACTGTTTGTGAATTTCAGATGGCTGGACGTGAGCGTAGCCAACCTGACATGCACCAGGTACTGGGTGGTGTACCTGCAGGTCATCCAGGAGGCTGTGTGGCCAGGAGGAGTTCTGCCTACGGCCCCGCAACTTGAGCGCAGCCAGCAGCAGAAGGACGGCACCAGGCAGCAAGCCTTACACTGTCTGATGAGAATCCTGCCAGGTACACGAATTAGAGCCCGAGTAATTTACAGTATAAACTGTCCAACAGACAACAAACAAGCTTCATTTTCAACTGTAAAATGCCCCCATTTAGTCACAAGTCTTTAATAACAAGATGTAAGGGATCCTCATCTATTTTTTTGATTTGTGTTATGTGTAACATATTATGTAAAATCCAAATACCAGCCAATGTATTTTGTTGTCAGATGTTATGCTCTGTAATATAAATAACAGCCTCAAAGTCAGCACAAGTCCTATTGGAAATTATGCTTTAATTCTATCAATTGTTCAAGGTAAATTAGGGTGCCTCAACTTGAGCTGGTTACACACCTTTATATAAAGCTTGATGTCTTTGTGTCTCTAGAGCGGGTCTCAGACATGTTGGGCTCAGACGAGTACAAGATCAGCTGGCAGACTGCACTGGACTCTCTTCAAGACCCCTACATTAACAGGTGAATATGCACTATGCACTGGCTGGCCACTTTGTTATAGTCCGTTGCAGTTTGTGGCATTGCCAACATAGACTATTTTCCTAGGGCACCATCGTGAAGGGGAAATAAAAACACGTGGCAGTCCCTTTGCACCCCTCCTTCTCAGATACATAACTCGGTTGAAACTTAAACGCCCATCAATCGGCTTAGAAATCACAGAAAAATGATCTTCAGATCTTTCCAATCCGGTCAAAAGTAATCCAGTGAATGTCGTCTGTACGTTCACGGTTACAGTGTAAAAAGGAACTGCTAACAGCTGTTCATCAGCATGACTGTCCATGTTGGCCAAACTGTGAACACATATACACAAAAATGAATGCGGGCCCACAGCTTGCATACCTTAAAGCACGATGGGACCTGTAGTTCCCAAATTGAAGCAGAGAAGGAAAAAACAAACAAAATCCATTAATATTAGCCTTTTTTTTTTTAACATTTGATACATTTTTAGCCACGCTCATGACGTGGCTCTGGGGATGGCGATGTCAGTCTGCAACAACAACTATTGGATGGATTGGACTGGCACAAAAGTTTGTACAAACATTCATGGTTTCACTTTGTGGTTAGCACATATTAGCATGCTCACACAACATAATCCCTAACATGCTAGTATTGTCATTACGAGCTTGGTAGCAGACTGATGTTTGCACTCAGGCAGGCACAGCCTCACAGAGCTGCTAGCGAAGCTGTAGACTCTTGCTCTGACGTTCCTAATGTCCCATCAACATGGTTCTAACACTCACCTACATTTGTTCAAATACAGATATTTGCTCTGCGTTGTGTCTGAGCAGCCCAACCTATCCTGAAAATAGCAATAATACGGCACGAGTATGAATCCACGTTACAGACCGTGTCGCCGTCATTACAGCAGTTGAGCCTGACACGGCCTTCGTATGCAGCCCACTTCAAAATTCACTCGGAGATAAATGAGCGTGGCCATTCTTCGCTGTGTTGTCTCCTCCAGATCTTCCCCTGACTGCATGTGTTCTTGCTCATCACCCCATTCTCAGCAAATGTAGGGCACAACAATCTGAGCGAACGTGCTTCCGTTATGCAAATGGAATCTCTAGCAATAATGACACGGCGCCATTCACTGAGCTCACAGGTCACGTGCACTCTGATGCTAAACAGATCATCAGATCCTCTTGGATGTGCCTGCATGCGTTGTGTACTCGGACGGCGCCACATGGTTTGCTGTTTGGAGGTGCTGGCTGGCTTTTGTTAGCAAGCAGGTGCATCTAATCAAGTGGCCAGGCAGCGTACGTGCTCACTGGCACACCGACACCGAGAGCGGCTCACCTGGAAGCCTACAGCGCGGACTAAACAACAGACAGCTGCCTAAACAACAGCTGAAGGCCTCTAAAAAAGGTTCACAGATGTAGGAACAAGCCATGGTTGGCGTCATTCAGCTTCACTTCATGCAATGTTCTGATTTGATATACAGTCCCAGACAGGTGAACACAGAAAATATCGACTTTTCCCAAGACTTAATTTACATATTGGATTTGATTAAGGTTCTTCTTCCACGGTTACTAAGATTGGCCAGATGAAATCTTACTGCTTTTAAACTTGTTCCATTGGATGGATAGTGATGGAGCCCATTGTACTCCTGGGAAATGCCAGTGAGGGAGTCATTGAACCGTATGACCGTATTTTTTTTCTGTGAAGTCTGTGGACTCACACATAGGGTTAGTTGTGGGGGCAAAACATTATGCAGCTTTATTTAGGCCCATTTTTGACTCTGGGTACGTTCCTCACAGTCTGACTCTGGATTCTGAGCTTGTCCCCCTTTCCCTAACAGCATGATGCTTTCAAAATACAGCTGTTCACCACCATCGAATGTTGTTCTCTGCCCGTTCAGCCGTGATTCAGTTTATCGCTCCTATTTTCTAGCTGTCCGATCTCAGACCACCATGTTTAGTAGTTGTAGTTGTACCAACTGCTGTGCTCTCTACCGAAGAACTAGATTGTGTGGCGCAGCAATGAGTCATTTTGTCTCTTTCACTATCTTTCTAAGCTTGCAATTCAAAGTGATCTCAAAACACCTCACTTAGGTGGTTTGGAAAAAGCACATTTCCTATTATTACCAAATGTTTCAGGCGAACGGCTCCCAGAATTGGATTAAACAGCCAGCGGGACGGGGAGAGAGCTATCCAGTTAAGCTAACCAGGCTAATGTTGTTGGGCAATTTAAGCTCAGATTATTAGTGTATTGTTTTGTCATTTAAAGTATGTTGTGTTATCCTTCCAGTTTACAAGATTATGAAACAGCAGGATAGGTCAGGTTAAATATATCTGCCATCTTTTACTCTTCAATCTCAGCAGGCCATATATTAGCAAGCTAGCATAGCACCTGGGTGTAAATATGTTGTAATGACTAATCTTTACGTGAGAAGTAGTTTGTGTGGTGCGGCCCATTTTAATTTAGTGATGCATAAATCTGCACTTAAACACAATTAGGCGCAACTGGCTCCAAACTCTGCGTGTGTCAAGTCAAGAATAACAGAACAGTGTCAATATGCAGTCCAACCAAATCTACCTGCTAAAAGGGTTCTGCTATAACCTGATATAACTAATAGCAATAATACAAACATAAGATGGCATTAATACATATTACACTCACACAAGTTACACAGCTCCGAGTGGCCTCATTCCCATGAAGGCACTAAAGAGAAGATGCTTCTGACTGCTGGTCCTGTCTTCCCTTAGGCACCTGGTCTACTGCATTTTTGATCTTCTGCTGGAGTTCCTGGTTCCTGAAATACCCGATGAGGACTTCCAGGGGAGCCTCCTGCAGACCCTCTCCAAGAACCCAGAGAAGCTGCTGGCATGAGTAGAAACCCATCTTTAATTTCCCATCATCCTAACTGATCACTCCCCGCCGATGAATGGCTGAAAAGCAGTGACGGCGAGTCTGCTCCCGTTCTAATGTTCTGTGACGAGAGTGGGAGTTCTCTGGTCCCACTTTAGAGCCCTGAGGTCACTCGGGCCTGTGTTTAATTACGCGTTGATGTGTTGACGCATGATGCTCGTGAACATGGTGTCCTGTACACACACACACACACATTTGATTACATGAGAGCACCTGGTTTGTGTTTGATCTCAGAATGTGTCTGACGTGCCGTTCAGATCTAAACATATGGCAAAGCCTCCTCCGATCTCCACATCCAGCCTCTTCCTGCTCGCTAAACTCTCCGGCTTTGACTAAACTCACTTCAGATGGTCTCCGCACTCTGCCCCCATCCACCCTTGCAGGTTCTGGTTAGAACAACCCACACCTGTTGATTTAATCTGGAGAAGCAGGATTTGCCTTTTTCCCCCGCAGCTCAAAATGACCTATTGGGATTCAGCATAAGTGTTTTTATTCTCTGTCCCGTTCTTCAACATCCCACTGGCTCTGTATAGAGCCACACATGTGTTTCTGACAGAATGTGAGCTATACTTCCTAAATCTGCGCCTTCCTGAGGGATCACTGGGATGATTTTTGTGTGTCCAGGTGTAGGAAACGTACATACTGTAGTAGTGTGGTGAAGAGTTGGCCATAAGCTAATAAGTTATTTTACTGGCTTTGCGGATGCGTCACAGTTCTTTTAACAGGCCCTTTGGAGAATTATCTGTGCAGTTAATGTCTACATTTTCTAAGAACTGGGCTCCACAAAGAGAGGCATATGAAGGATATAGGAGTGGCGTTAGCCTACGTCCATCCAATAAAGTGAGTGTCTTTCCAGAAGCAACGTCCCTGTTACTCTGGACAATCCTGCAGACCTCAATGTGGACAGTTTTCAGCAGAACTACTTATGCTGAAGAAAAAACAATGGTGCTGCTCTTTAAAATAAGCGTCTGATCATCGTGCAGTTAACACGGAGATGCTGATGCAGGTCCAACTTGTTAACGTCGGCTTGATGCAGGCTCTGTTGGGTAACACCAGCTGTTGGTGGTCAAACTGTCGTCAGCCTGGTGTCTGAGCGGCACACATTTTTCCTCCCTGCCTTATTGTCACAAATCATTTTCCCAACATGGAAAAGGATGGTTTTCTTTTGTTTTTCCCCCTCATCATTACAATGTGCTGCTCTTATAAATTACCCCAAAGTGAACATAAGGTGGGTCAGTCAACCCCGCCACCTGCTGAGCTTTGATCAGACAGATTCTGATGCACCTCGTCTAGTTATCAGTTTAGGGACTAAACCGATGCCTCATCTCATTAAATATGTGTAGTGTAATTATATTTCATAAATGTTCTTCTGCCTCCTGCACCAATATTCACTAATCACTAATGTATCGTGGTAAAGAGTCCTGTCACATAAATCCACAAAATGCGCATGACGTCTGTGACATTGTGTTGAGCCAGTGTATCTATTCAGTCCCTGATCCCAGACCACCACCGTTGCTGCCTGAGGAACCACGTAGTCATGGAACCCAGTAACTAGTCAGCCATCCTCGAGCCACCCCGGAAACCATCTGGTCAGAGTTTTAGTGGCGTCACTCGAAACAAGGTTCTTGCACTTTGGAAAATCTGCCTTAACATCTTCTTGCCTTCATGGTGGCAACACAACAGCCTGCACTTCCTTCCCGGTTGGATGAAGACAATGAAGAGGAAACGGTTGTAGTTTACTGAAATATCCTAATGTATGTATCCAAATAATGTTACGTCATGTCTTAAAATGCTGTTTAGCTCACGGTCAGTTGAGCTCCCTCACCTCTTCTGGCAACATTTGAAGGTTCCAAAATGTCAAGATTTAAATTTGGAGTTGTTATTTTAATTGTAGTACTGCATAATGTTGTATTTTGTTTTGAGGAGTGTGATGCGCGTCCGCTCCTAATGGGTTATATTGGCTTTAAAGATATGCAGAGAAATGTTACCTTCCATCATGTAAGTAAAAAGAAGAAGTCAGAGTTTAATGTTACTGTGATTCCAGTGTTTTGCACTTATACCCTGGTTTAGTGGGTCTCATCATGGCCAGAAATCCTCCCCTTCTCTCTCTAATGTGTCAACTTGTGATTCTGTCTATTTATTAACCTATTTATTTGCTTGATTTACCTAATGATGACTTTATTTTTCTGACGTCCGTCAGTAAGAACGAGCAAGTGCTGACGGAGAGGCGCGCCCTCGCTCATGAAGTGCTTTGAAAAAGACTTTGCCTTACGAGGTGACTTGATGTCCTGCAGTAATGCAGCTGCAGTGTAGCCACTGGCCAGGCCTTAGTAGGACGTGAGCACCCAGTTCCAGCTGTAGTGAAACTACACATGTTCTTTTTACTGTGTTGACTTCTTTTTTTGATCCGTATTAATTCTATTATCTGTTGCTGCACATTGCTGCCACCGTGACATAAAATATTTGCTCAGTATATCGCGCGGTAAGATGTAGTTCATGCTACAATGATGTGTTTTTCTCGTCATTGTGAGACACGTTGATTGTGTGCGACACTGAAAAGGATGGGATGTTTTAATAAGCATAAGGCTGAGTCACAATAACAGGAAAAAGCTCTTATTACGTCAAAAGGATCTCGTTAAAGACGTTTTTCTGTGTAACAAAACACTGATCAAACTATGTTTCTGTAATGTGGCAGCAACAGGCTGCCGTACGTATCTGCTTTCATCAACAGGGGGCACTAAAGCTTTCTGTTTTAGAGAGATATATGACATTATACAAGCCCACTGTATGTATAATATAATCCTGTTCTCTATCACTTTGGCCGTCTTGTATACCTTGTATACCTGAACACGTGGAGTTGTGTTGTGAGTCCCCCTCTACCTGCTAGCACAGATTGTTTCACAGTCCTTGAGAGTATTTGCTGGTTGTTCTTGAGCATATTTTGCAAAAATAATAAAGTTACCACACATGAGTTATTAAACCTTCCAACTGTTGTTCACACTCATTATTTCGTTGGCCCGAGGCGGGCGATACATTTTACAAGAGGCTGGCGAGCTGCTCTATAGTCTTTTATGAGATTTGACTTTAAATCCATCCCAGGTTTGTTTTAACTGTCTGGAGGTTCACCAGAAATGTGCTCTTCTGGGTCATTTATCCATTCCATATCAACACGTCCATAACGAGACGTTTTACATTCGCTGTGCTCTATCAGCTCCCCACTAAACAGCCAACAGCCTGCAGACTCGTGGTTCAAAGCCAACAGCAACAAAGAGTGTGCACATGGAATAGTGCGTAATAAAGATCAGAACCATATCTTGGAACAGTTTCTGTTGAGCTCCACTTCTCTAACAACCAGGGGGGGGAGGGGGGGCTGAGAAATCCTCTTAAATTGGATTAACAGATAAAACTGTAAGCAATACTTTGGATTAGTCCAGCACTGAGGGATACGGGAGAATACATGTGGTATAACATTTTCTATAGTATTTACACAGATCACTTTGCGATAGTATTTGCGTTGTTTAAGAACATGCACACACATTTGATGGTCCAGTCCTCTTCTGACCCCTGATGCAGTCGTATTCAAGACAAACGCTCGTGAAAGTCTCACGTCCGAGTTTGATGTTCACTATAATTCATGCTAATAGATATTTTGCGTCCACCACTGCCAGGCAACACATATCAGCCCGTGAGGTGACCAGGATCTGAAGTCACAAACGGTGCAGTGGACAAAACGCTCCACTCGAGGTCCGCTTACTTGCTTGTTCTAGAGCTTTCGACAGTGCCATGCGGTCCGATGGAATAGCAGGTCTGAACATCTACAGTTCCGTGACGACTGAGTCGACGCCGTTTGCTGATGAAGACCTTGCAATGTGTCCAAAGGCCACAGGGTTTTGTCAGATTAATCGATAACAGTTTTAGTATTTGCAATGTAAAAAAGAACTAAGCAGTAAAAGGAAAACACCCATTACGTGACGTCAGATGTGTTTTGACTGACCAACAGTTCAAAACCCAATAAAGGTTATATAAAACCTTTACCGTTATATTAAAATTGTTGATGTTTAATTTTTTGTCATTTGACTAATCCGATGTTTTAACACCCATGTGATCTGTTGCAGTGATTGTATGTGAGCGTGTTAGCGAGTCCTCGGAGTTTAGTACCAGTACAAGTCTCCGTGTGGGGATGAGCCTCAATTCCTGGAAGGCTATTCAGAGAGCTGCGTCGTACTGATCAGGGGTCTGTGAGTGGGGTGTGACCCACATAGCAGCAGTGATATCTATTACGCCAGATGCATGTTGTTTGATGGCCTTTCATTAACTTCAACTTTTGCAAATATGTAAGCGCAAAAAGTATCACATGACACTGAAGTCTAACCTAAAATGGTGCTTTGGTGGTTTGGCAGGTCACCTTTCAGCAGCAGGGCACCTCCGGGCTCCATAACTGCCTTTAGATTGAGGAACTACTGTAATTCCCCAAAGACAATATCGGGCAATTAAATGAGTAAATGGAATGTCCAATGAAAATAGCATGTCATTATGAGATTCCCAGACTGCTGTAATGTGACTGTGGCTCTGGAGGCGCCTCGTGTCATCATGGACGACAGACTGAGTGACATCAGGACCGTCTCCTCATCTTCCTGCGGTCTGAAACATTCACGGGAAGAGTTGCTGTGCGTTCGCTTTGCACGGTCTGCGCTGACGGTGGCCGAGTGCAGGGCAGTGTTTGGGTCAAAGCCAGGGCTACCGGCCATCCCAACATGACCAAACTGACCCACGGCGTCGCTGTAGCAACTGCACCCAGAGGAGGAGGAGGGGGCGGTGGTGGGCTTTTACCTACTGCTGCTGACACAGTCTAGAGAAAAGGCACGGGTTGCTATGGCGACAACCCATCCCACACGGGGCAAAAGCATCTGTTGGAGCCCCTAATGTGTCCAAGCCTCCATCGAGTTCAGCGAATGGAGCAGCTTCGTTATAGTTTGTTTCTTGAGACGCAGGAACCAGCCAGTGGTCCTATGATGGAGTTTTCTGAATGTAAATCCATTTGTGACGCAAATATTCAGAATTGATGTTGTGCTGCAGTGGTGCAAATTCCCAAACAAATGTGCCATGAATCAGTCTTCACGTGATGAACATATGGAGCCTCTTTGCAAGGTTGACCTGTGACTATTTTATATCAAAATGCAGCTTAAAAAAAACAAACCCAAATATGTTTTACCTGGAGGCTTGGTGCTCGGGTGCTTTGTGTAAGATCCCAGAAGTGTCTACTGGAGCTGTAGTGTAGGGAACCACACCCAGGTAAAATTAATGCTCTGAACGGTCAAATGTCAGCACCTTGTTCCCAGAGCCCAAACTCGCGTCTTCTAATTGCTTATTTTGTCACATCAACAGTCCAAAACCCAACAATTTTCAGTTTGCAATGATATAAAACAGAGAAATGCAGCAGATCCTCACATTTCATGCTCATTTTCAGTGGATCCACTGAATCAGCACTAAAACAGCATTGTTTTAAGCTCTTATGACAATGTGTGTTTATACTATATTACAAAGGGGGGTGTAAGAGGTTCCTTTCAATCTAAGATATTAAGAGAAATTTCTCAGTTTTCCATCCAATCTCAACGCTCAGTTCACTGGAAACATAAAAATTGTTTGTTGTATGGCATGCTTTAATATTGCTTTATTTTGGAGAACACGATTTTGTGTTATTTTTGTGATTTATTGACCATGAAAATACAGTCACATTGGCTGCAGCTGCCAGCGAAGATCATGTGGTTTTTGTCGAAAGCTCCAGAACAGCTCGATGGACCTCGAGTCTGAGCTCGTTTTGTCAGGCGCTGTTTGCCAGGCCAAGAGTGAACTTAGAAGAAAACATTTTTTGGAGTTGAGTTTCAGCCTACATATGCCAATGGGCCAATTCCATCTGCCGATGAAGACCGTGTGATATGTTTGAAAGCTCCAGAGGAACTACTAATTGGATCAAATATGAATCCCTTAAATAACCACGTTAACCAACATTAGCAGCGGTGTCATTAGCGTGTGGCTGCAGCAGCCACGCAGCCTGCAGCAGCCAGTCAGCAGCCACGCGGCCTGCAGCAGCCAGTCAGCAGCCAGTCAGCAGCCACACAGCCTGCAGCAGCCAGTCAGCAGCCACACGGCCTGCAGCAGCCAGTCAGCAGCCACACAGCCTGCAGCAGCCAGTCAGCAGCCACACGGCCTGCAGCAGCCAGTCAGCAGCCAGTCAGCAGCCACACAGCCAGTCAGCAGCCAGTCAGCAGCCACACAGCCTGCAGCAGCCAGTCAGCAGCCAGTCAGCAGCCACACGGCCTGCAGCAGCCAGTCAGCAGCCACACGGCCTGCAGCAGCCAGTCAGCAGCCAGTCAGCAGCCACGCGGCCACAGTGACAAACTGGCCGGTAAATGAATTCAAAGTTTTGTTTCACAGCAGCGTCAGCACGGCCTGATTTGCATGGAAACCACATGTTCCTCGTCCACAACAGGTTATGCAATGTCCTCTCATCGCCCCCGTGCCTTCCCCCTACACACACACACACACACACATACACACACACCCACACACTTTGGTCTTTCTGGCCGCGCCCGCTACCTTCAGTCCCTGTCTTAACTTTTCTT
>JAVQJF010022571.1:0-25822 GCA_036023855.1 Gadopsis marmoratus | reverse complement strand
CACTGTAAAGTAGCGCCGTTACTGCAGGAGAGTACTAATACCACACTGTAAAGTAGCGGTGTGCGAGTACTGGGGTCCGTTACTGCAGGAGAGTACTAATACCACACTGTAAAGTAGCGGTGTGCGAGTACTGGGGTCCTCTACTGCAGGAGAAGTACTAATACCACACTGTAAAGTAGCGATGTACGAGTACTGGCAGGGAGCTGGTTGAGGTTAGTGAGAAACACCATCGCTGTTAATCAATACATGTATCTGTATCTTATGTTGCTCCACAGCAAGTTAAACTCAAGTTACAGTGTCCAAAGTAAACATGTACTTTAGTGTTGTGCTGAATGTTAAAGACAGTAGTAGTTGTGTGTGTATATATACACAGCTAGGTAGTTTTATTAGTTTGTTGCACGTTTTCTTTGAGGCGTGTAATTGCTTAGCTGTTGCATAAATATAACAGAGTACAAAGGGCAGTATTTCCCTCAGAAAACTACAGTAGAAGCATAAAATAAATACTCAGCTAGAGTACTAATACTACATGGAAAGAGTTTTTACATTCCTGTTTGTGTACGAATGCAGAAAGCAAGATACAACATGTATCTGAACTTTGGACAGAGCCAGGCTAGCAGTTTCCCCCTGCTTCCAGTGTTTATGCTAAGCTAAGCTAGCACACAGGCGTGAGACTGATATATGCTCTGTGTTTCCCAAAACTATTGACTTTAAATGTTTCCGTTAATGAATGACTTTCTGCTTCCTGCAGTTTGTGGTTGTCGCTGGTCAAATGTGGGTAACCTTGCTCTCCACTAACGGGTGCTGCTGCTGAGTTGTTTATGTTCACAGCTGGATGTTACAGATGACATTAAACCGTCCTGAGCAGACACGAAGACCAGGCGTCTGATAGAAAGCTCTGTGGCGTTGCAACTTTCTGTGGGTCGTTTGTTCTGAGGGAGAAATCAATGGACGTCTGTCCACATCCCATGACTTCATCACAGCAACGGGCCTCGGGTCAGAGCTTTGTTGTCGTCAGCCACAGTGAAAGAAAGGGAACGGCGGCGTGTGCTGGTGGTTAGTTCAAGTCATTTATTACGGAACACATGCTCTCAGTTTCTCCAATAGGAACAAACACGTTCCGTTTTCTCTGTTTTGTATTCTACTACACTGAATATGTTCCGGTTCTGGACTGTTGGTCGGACAAAACGAGCCCTAAAAAATGAACGCAGCTGCCATTCCCACGTATCTGAGGAGGACGATGGCCGGTTAGAATCCAAACAACACTTCTTTACGTTTGATCCAAGTAGTGAGCTGCTAAGTGAATCACATGCTGAACTGAGCAGAAAGTCCTGATGATTTGTAAAAAGGCAGAAGTCCGTCTCTGTCAGCTCTGTAGTCTGTAACGTTCCTTCTGACACGTGTTGATCTAAATACTTACATGTCTCCACAGTGGGCGGTCTTCTCTCTCTCTACCCAACCGGGCGAGGCAGAAGACCAGAGCCTGGTCCTGGTTCTGGTTCTGCTCGAGGTTTCTGCCTGTTGAAGGCAGTGTTTCCTTGCCGCTGTCTCCTGGTGGAGATGTTGGGTCTGTACATATAGAGTTGGTCTTGACTTGCTCTATATTAACAGGTGCTATGAGATAACTCTGTTATGATATAGAATATAGACATAAAACTGAATTTAATTTTGTAGCTCTTCTGGAGCTTTTGAGAATATGGTCTTCTTCAGTAGATGGATATTAACCACGTTGATCACTTTAAGGACTTTTCCTTCCATGTTGGCGTAAAACCTGAGGTGTGTCGTAGTTCTTGCAAACAGCAGCTTCACCACAAGGTCTAGTCCTGGTTTCCAGGGATCATCTGAGGATCTTAAAGTTTCAGATGATCTCACCACCAGTTTGATCTGGTGACTCTCAGCTTCTGTGACTGAACAAGTGGGCATGAGAACGTGTATTTAACCTTTTTATTTAAAGCAGGTTTGGTACTTTTCTGTTCCTGGCCCCATCCTGTTATCTGTCAGCTGTCTGGTCTTTGTCCTTGGATGGACCTCTGCAGGCTGCAGAGTGAGTCAGGTCTGAGTCTGACCGTCAGCAGTGACTCAGGTTTTACTCAGCTGGACATCAAATTATAGTTACGCTTTATTCCAACTTGAGTCGTATTTTGGTGCTTTTTGCTCATCGTTCCCATCGGTTACAGTAACGTTGTACGTATCTGTCTGTCTTCTTAGTGGCGTCACTGTGTTTCCAGATTTTAGCATCTAAATCTGAGTTTGTTCTGGCTTTTCTTCAATTAAATGTAAAAACAACTGTAGAAGTGTTAATGCAGCAACAACAAAGTTTCTGTTGTGATACTCAAACAGGCCACACAGTGTTAACGAAACAGGAAGTTAGATGAGCGCTTATTGATCAAAACCAAATCTCCTGCAGAGCAGGTTTATCGATTATTGTTGATAAATTCAGTTTAAAGTCCATTTCCACTAATTCCTCTTATAACTTTTCTTAAAACAGGCTTCTGTCAGAGAGCTTTTCCTAATTCTTCTTGATTTTTACTGACTGCTCTTTGGCTGGTTTCATTTGTTTTCTTGCTGTTAATCCATCAGTAATGTTGTTGTGAAGCACTTTGTAACGTGCTTTTAGAAAAGTGCACTAAAAATAAAGATTATTATACTTATTCCGTCAGCTTAACAACAGTCTTGTCATTCATTGATTATTACCAGTTGGTTCTACTTTGCTGTTTTTGCAGTTAATCTGCCATCAGTGCATCACTTCCTGTGCAGGTATTTCACATTAAAAGCCTTGTGGCTCAGAGAGCGTAGCCCCATGTGTTTGTGGCTGCAGTTCATTCTAATAGTGATAAAGTAGAAAATGATTAAAGGGATAGTTCCTCACAAAGGCTTTTATGGTTTTTGCTGAAGGAATTCTAAACTTTTTGTCATTTCAGATTGATATTTTATTTCATTCTTCCCTCGTGACACCAAAACAAATTATTGTTAATGTTGCGGTTGTTCATTTAGTAGATTTTGGTTCAGACAGCAGCTCCAATGGTCAGTAAACAGGACACATTATTTTATTATTTAACTCTACTTCTAATGTGTGCTTTGCTGGCCATTATCATATTAAAGTTATAATGGGATGCACCATCAGTGCTGTTGAAATGTACATTATTAAAGTACAGGTCGCCTTTATTAGTGAGCAGCTCCGCTTTGTCTGTCAGCTCATATCATTTGATTACCGTCTTTTATTTAAGAATGTTCGGCGTAAAATATGAAATATATGCTGTAACTGGAGCCCAGATGCATCTTGGACGGTCTTTAGAAACCAGTTCAGACGGGACGACGAGAGCGAGAGATGAACATCAATGATTCAGGTTTAATTACCTCCGAACACGCCAGCGTATCCCTCCACGCTGAAACTCGGCTCTGCTGCCTGCTATAAATACTCGGACATCAGTATGCAGCTGTAAAATAGATGCAGATTGATCCATCAGAAGCAGGTAGACTGCGTGTTGTGTTACCGCACAGTAAAAATAGCTGAGTGATCCGACTGCATGAAATATTCAGCAGCATTTAATGTAGTAATTTGTGTCTGAGCTGAAGTCGGACTCAGTGTTTGAGTCAAAGTGAAACATCTAAATGCTTCATTCAGGCTGATTTGTGTCCATGTGACAGCTTCTATATTAGTCTATATGCACATGTGTGTCTGACTGCAGGACCTCAGACAGACGGAGACCACAGAGGACGTCTGTTTGTACCCGACGTGTTCAGGCTGAAGCTGATGAAGCAGCTTGTAAAGGCTGTAAATCCAGAGGTCTGAAGTAGCAAGTGAACCTGAGAAAGATCCATCCTTCGGATATGAAACAAAACAAATACAGTAAAATCAATGGGGTGGCCTGGTGGCCACGCCCACCTGTCACTCCCTTCATCTCCTGCCACCTCAACTAAATTACATTTTAACAAATTAATCAAAGAGCGTAAAGAAAGTAAACATGTTGTAATAAATACAGTCTTCTTATCTCTTCTTACGAACTTAATTGTTTAGAAAGTAGTTTAGGTTGTAGATTCTTCTGAGAAATGTACTTTTTTTGAAACAGCAGCAGCAGCAGTCGTGTTGTGATGACAAGGAAGGTGTCACCTTGGACTTTAAGATATTATAATGTCAATTTTATCAATGTTTTCTGACATTTTATAGAACAAACCATTGATTACAATTCCTTTTGAGGTGAATCAGAAATAGAACGTGTGGACCCGTGACCTGGTGCTTTGGAGGGGTCCGGGTCCGTCGAAACATCTCCTCGAGTTCAAATGATGGGTATGATGGGACAGAAAGCTAATCCGACACCATGTCAGCTGAACACTGAGCTGCAGCGAGAAGAAGAAGTCTGGAGTCTGACTGCAGGATGAGTCGACCGGCTGAAGGTTCCTGTGGGGAGACTCTGATCCGTGTGACGTCTTCAAGCTAAATCCTTTCATCCAACCTGCTGCGTGTCGGCAGCTCCACCGCGTCACACGACCCTTTCATTCAGTCGACCTGAACACGCAGCCGAGGTGACGCTGAGGATGTCACGCGTTGTTAGATTGTGCCGTTTGAGTAAGTTGTAGATGGGGCCAGTGGTCATTTTGGAGGTTCTTGTGGTTCTTAAGTGGTTGTAGTGGTCATTGAAAGGCCTCTGGTCATTGAGGAGGTTCTCAGTTGGTTGTAGTAGCCACTGAACGGGCTCTAGTTGTTATTAAGGAGGTTCAAGAGGTCCTTTAGGAGTTTGCAGAGGTCCTTTTTTAGGTGGTTCTAGTGATCACTGAGCTTGTTTTAGGATTTTCTCAGAGTTCTGGAAGTGGTTCTAGTAGACTTAAAGGAGGTTATAGTGGTCTTCCAGGCAGCTGGTTCTTGTTGTCCCTGAAGAGGTTTGAGGGTCCTTACGGTGGTTCCAGCAGACCTTAATTTCTGAAGGGTTCTTCAGGTGGTTAAACTCCTTTTGGGAGATTTTGGAGCAACGCTCTAAATCGCCATCATCAAAACGCCACTTGGGAAAGACACTGAATTGTGGCTTTATAATAGTGACAGCTGGCTCTTGCTGAACGTTGGTGGCTCCGTCGACACTGAAGCTTTCTGTTTATCCACCGTTCCTGTGGTTCATCCAGGTCACTGGAGCTTGGAGCTCCACCGAGGATTATATAACTGTCATGAAAGATACAGCAGCTCAGGATATTTATCTGCGGCGCAGCAGAGATAGATTTTGGGCGATTCAGCTCACTTTGATGATGAGTGATAGTGTGCTGGGCTTCATATCACAGTTGATGTATTTTTAAAATGGGATTCACAGCTATAAATAGAGCAGGATTTTCTGCTGCAGAACTGTACTCTGGAATAACAAGTGTTATGTGCAGGATCGCAGCCAAATATCAAACTTTTAAGCCTGTTGATTCCAATTTATAATCCCAGTGTCACCCTGACAACAGTCGCTTGTGTTGTAACAGGAGTGCAGACAAAAGTTAGCTCTTCCCTCTTCTGTCCTTCCAGTAGTGGAATCACTTTAAACTTTGCAAACAAAATGCTGCCAATCTTCAGTCCCACAGATGTGAATCTTCTGTTGTTCTCTTTGAAATTCTTTCCAACAGCCTTTACTTTGTTTTGTGATTGTTTTTTGTGACGCCATCAGAGTCATGTGATGAGATGTGGGTCCCAGCTGTGCAAACGGCAAGTAAGTGGATGTTGAGTTGAGGTTTTCTCCCGGCTGGGTCAGTGTTTCCTGTTGCTGTCCAGATGTGGCGTTCACTGACAGCTGCAGCTTTCTGGAAGCTTCTCCTGCTGTTTGCCAGCAGGTTGTGTTCGCTGACTCACCTCTGTCTCACTGGATCTCTGTGATGCTGAAGTTAAAACAGCAGGATGCTCAGGCAGCGTTTTCCACACCGAATCTAAATATGTGTGTATCATGTCTGAATGTTCATATTTAACTGAGTTCTGACTCTGAGAAGGACGTTTGCTGCAAAATCAGCCATTATAGAAATGACCATGATAAAGTCCTTTTTCCATTTAATGTTTATTATAAATGACCTACAATATTTACGCACTAGAAGAACCTCTGGATCTGAAGATGACTATGTATTTAATATTTAATTTAAACCTGTAAGGATGGCCTTCTATTACTGCTCAGGTGTTTCCACAAGTAAATCGGGGCTAACAAGGTGAAACATGTTGTTTCTGTTATAGAGCTGAAGTCCCTTCATGCATCATTTGCCCACAGTATGCTCACCTTATCTCCACTCAGGCAAAGTAAAATATGATCCAGAGCTGCTTTTGTTCTCATCATGGTGCAGCTACGTCAGCTACGTCAGCTACGTCAGCCACATCAGCTCAGACTGGAGCAGCTTACTTAATACAGTACGTCTTCAAAATATGGACAGTTAAAGCTTTTATTGTGAAACAACTGCAGGAAGTCTCAGCTTGGCTTCCATTGCTATTTTATTTGGGTGGGCTGGAGATGTGAGGGACCCTCGAACCTTTAAAGGAGCAGTTGAGCATTTTGGGACAGACTCTTAGCTTTCCTTCTGAAAGTGGGACGCTCGGATCGACGCAGTTTGATTATTTAAAGCGAAGCTACATCCGCAACTAACAAAACGGCAAAGTGCACAAAATAAAACCATGTTTTTTTTCTTTCTAGGAGTTAAAAGTCAAATAAATCAAGAGGAAGATGATCTGAAAGATAAAATATATTTCTGTCTTGTTATAATAAAGGTCTGTAGAGATTTAGCCAAGCAGCTACAGGAAGTTTAACTCAATGTCATGTCATCCTCTGCCTGGTTGCCTGGCAACAGTTGCCGGGCGGCAGGCAGGTGCCTCGGCCTGTAGAAAGGGAGCAGACCCCCCCCCCCCCCCGAGGTGATGGAGAGCAGGTGGTCCACATCTGAAACGCACACCATCAGTGTGCCATCGACCCACTGCGGCTCAGATTTCCTTTTCATGCCGACGGATCGTTTTTCAAAATAAAAGCCTGCGTAAGCATAGTGAATAATTTAGGAGCCACAAAGAGAGATTCCTTTTTGATTTAAACATTAAAACTGCATCAACTTCCTCGCAGGAAATGACATTTTACACACTGGGAAGTGTTTTGAACACAGAGTATCTGTCTCTTTCTGTGTAATTTTCTGTTTAAAATGTGTGTTTAGATTTTACATTTCTCTTTAAGTGTTCAGTGTCGGTTCATGTCCTTTAACTAGATGTTTGTGTCTGCAGGGTGTTTTAAAGATGACCGCATCGTGTTTTGGACCTGGATGTTCTCCACATATTTCATGGAGAAGTGGACGCCTCGACAGGACGACATGCTGTTCTACGTTCGCAGGAAGCTCGCCTACGTCAGCGCAGACAACACCGAGGGGAAAAAGGTGACGGGCGGTGATTTAACCACAGGTGGCGCTGAGACGATGAGCCGACTGGTCGATCGGCAGAAAATGAATCTGCAGCTATTTGAATGAGCCGGTCTGTCACATATCATTTTAAAATGAATGTGTTTGGGTTTTTGACTTTGTGTTCAGCAAAACAAGCAAGACGACACCTGAAACTGAGAAACTGAGAGAAACTGAGGGGAGGTTTTACACTATTTTTGACGTTTCATCTGAATCGATCAATCGTGAAAATGATTGGCAGATTAATCGATAATGAAAATGCTGGTTAGTTGCAGGTTGCGTGTTTCCTTCAACTGTCAGGTCGACATTTCACTTCTGCAGTTAATGGATTAATTCATAGATCGTGTTTAAAAGCTCTTAAACATCTTTTAGTTCCTACCTCTTTTTTAAAGGATCTTCGGGGTGAATTTATTAAGTTTTCCTTAAATTGAAAAATTCAGCTCCTTTTTTAAAGTACAAACTAAAGGGTACATGTAATGTTATTGGATGGATTTTAAGGGGATTTTATCCCCAAAAAACCCTAAACTGAGCAGCTAATCTATAACAGTACTTGAATAATTGAATCATGAATTAACCCCAAATTTGGGGCGAAGGCCACCGAAACAGCTGAACACCGTTTCCAAAAATGAAACCTCAAATAAGCCTAAATATTGTTGTGTGGTCAAATAAAAAGTATCATTAATTTGAACTTAAAAATAATTCATACCAGTATGAACCAATATCCCAGTGATGACATCGATTCCTTAAGTAAAACATCAAACATCTTTATTAATATGATTAATATCGGTAGATAATTGATCGTTCGTTCGTCCCAAATGTGCAGAAACATTTAAATGAAACTGACGGAGAGGAAACGTGAGTCGTCTCTGTTTAAAATCTGCGTCTCCACGAAGCGTCAGGCTGCTCGTGTGCTGAGGCTTTGATCTGACAGCAGGACGGAGACGTTATTGATCTTCTGACGATGATCAGGAGACGAGCCGCAGTTCAGATCCTCTGCTGCTGTGGAAATCCTCCATTTGTCCTTGTCCACCTGCTCAGCTGATGAAGATGAGACATGTTATCCTCCCTGGTTTTACCTGCAGACACTGTCGTGTTGTTTCCTCACATATTGTAACGGTGTCCGAGCCTTTAGATTCAGACTGTCCGTCCGGTCCGACATGCAGCTGCAGAACCAAAAAACACCAAAAACAAGCTCCGGGAAGTCGTCACTGATTCATATCGATGAGAAACGGCTGACTGACAGAAACACACGACATTATATCTGACATGGAGGAGGAGTGGTTGCTTTAGCCTTAGCTTCAGCTCGTAATGAACTGGACACTGAGTGAAAAGACATTTTTCCCCAAAGTGGCAACAGGTTTGATCCTGGTCCTGTTTTCGTCTTCCTGTCTGATGTGATCACTCAGACAAACAGCTGAAGCTTTCAGCTGTTTGTCTTCTCTGGAACAGAAACTAAAACACACTTCATACACAGAGTTAGGAAGCAGAGAGTGAATAAAGAGGAAATAATAATAAAAAAGAGAAGTTTTAAATGTCGGAGAGAGAAATATTAGTTTCACAAAACCAATTTAAAGTCTTAAACCCTTTATGTTGTTACCTGGAAATATATGTTAACAAGATTTAACTGACAATAACTTTAAATCAAAAACGTACGGACCAATAAGCCTAAAGTATAAAGGTCAAATGTAAAATACTGTGTATAATATACACAGTATTTTCTGTAACCGCTCTGCTCTCACTTGTTCTCGTTATAATTACATTTCATGAACGCTCGTCCAGACTCTGTCTGCCTTTTGTAGTTTGTCCTACAGCCCCCTCCATCTCTGGTTGCCATGGTTACACATCATTGTTCTGCATCAGGTTAACCGCTCCATCATCTCCGCCTCATCGTGCGGAGGAACAGCTGACTGCAGGCGAGCTGCGTTGGGCGTGATGCAAAGTTGGGAGATGGTTCACAACATTTGTCTCTTTTTATTATTACTTTTATTATTATTTAAATGTTTTTCTTTAAATATACCTTCATTAACTCCTCGACATCCTGCCAGAAGAAAGTATCTATATTCTTCAAGCCAAGCTGCATCTTCCTCTTCTTCAGTTCCTTCTGTCATCGTCAGTCTCTGCCCTTCTTATGAAGCGTTATTGATCCTGACTGATTGGCTTCAGGTCTCCACATGCCAGGATTCATATCCCTCACAAGCCGTTTAGAGCACAGGGGTGGTTGCCATGGTTACAGTGTGTGTGAAGGCGATGGGAAATACCCCTTCATGGAGGAAACCGACTGAAACAACAACACTGAGACGCCACGAAAACATTCTCTTAAAGCAGAAAATAAACGCGTGATTTTAAAGGCAGCAGATTCTTTGATGCAAGACGAGAGAGAATGTAGCAGCAAGTGAACAGAAAGAAGTTGATTGTGCAAATAAGTAGGAAAAGAAACGGAAGCCCAGTTTGATGCCAAATGATTTGATTTCAAATGAAGGAGGGAAATAAAGTTTTCATTGTTCCCCATTTTGCCTTAAATCAGAATAATAATTGACCTTTTTGAAAGATTCGGATCAAAATAACGCTGTATTGTGGAGTGAAAACTGCACGTTATGTCCACACATCAAATGTGAATAACGTTTTGTGAAGTGACAAAAAAAATGTATATCTGAATATTTACTTGTGCACACAAAGCTGGTGTTGTGAGTACAAAACATCTGTAAATACTACATCCACTAAGTCTGAGTTCAACTGAATGGACTTTGGTTGACATTTAGCTTTTAGAATAAAGTCAGTAATTACAGCTTCTGTGTTGACATAACTGATATTTATGAGTCAAAAGATTGTAATTACAATAACTCCAATATGGCATGACTCTGGTCTCAAAGTATCGATGCATCCAATCAAATAAAAGTGTGTGTTTTAACTCCACTCAGGTTTCTGGGAAATGTCACAGATAATCAAAGCAAATATGACGCACCTGAGGTCAATATGGCGTCGGAATTTTTCATTTTTTTGATTTTTAATAAATTGACAAAAACACAAAGGGGCGCTCTGCATGTCGACGCTGAGTGACACCTGTTTAACTTTCCTCTTGATGTTGTCATAGTAACAAGTCACACGACGGACTCTGTTGGAGCTGGACTGAGTCTGACCCACCTGCTGCAGCTCGTCCTCCCTCACTCTGATCTGCTTTGACATCAAACTGATGTGACAGGACGTCTCCAGAGTCCTGGTTCTTCTGCACCTGAACCGAGACCGACCCTCTCACATGAACTCAGGTGCAAGTGTGTGTGTGTCGTTTCTGATGAAGTGTGTCGGCTGTGTTTCAGGTGGAGGTGGAGGTTTACAGGAGAGACTCCAAGAAGCTGCCCGGCCTCGGAGACCCGGACATCGACTGGGAGGAGAGCGTCTACCTGAACCTCATCCTGCAGAAGGTGACTAACGTTCACACTGAAAACTGCAGCATTAACTAGTACTCAGGAGTACTAATGTAGTACTAGCCCCCATATTAGTTCATCATATATTTTGTGAGTAAAAGGTGGCGCTGGAGGAGCTTCATCCTCTGGGGAGCTTGAACGTGTCCAGTAAATTATGACCTCATGTTGGTGTTTGAAACGTCGCTGCCAGAATTCAAACTGATAGTAAAACTTCTGTGTTAGAACACGACTTCAGCTTCAGATGCACAAAACTCCTTTAGCTGTACTTGTTATATTCGACTAAATAATCAAATAAATCAAACCTTTTAGTGTGAGAGGGGAGTTCCCTCCTTTTTCTAATTACTGTTGAACCATTTGCACAAATAATATATAATATATATCCGATATAAAAATCACTGACATGGAACATCTTACTATGCAGATGATGTGTCCTTATATCTCAGATATGCTGGAAAAAATGAAGAGACCACTGCAAAATGAACAGTTCTACTGAATTCTGGCTATAAGTTAAAGGGAAGCCGGTGGGGCGTGTGGTACCAGGGGATAATGATTATCTACAGGACATTTCATTTCATGGAAATACGAACATGTGTGTTTGATGTAACTTGTTAGAAACAGAAAACAGATTTCCTGGTAATTTGTCCAGGAAGTTGTTGAGATATTTTTATGTTAGATGTGGAAAACAGATGACCAGTTGATGCCAAACTGTCAGGATGTTGGTGTGACTGTGCAAAATGTACTAATTAGGCCTTTTTCTGTCTTATTTGGGACACATGGAGGGACACATACTGTGTGTTGACAGATAGATAACGACAGTATGTACTACCAACTTTTTACTACACATTTCTAATGAATTGAGTATTTTATTTTCATTGTGGTTTCATTTACATTTTAAAAGCCCGGGACAAAGCAGTGAGAGAGAGGAAAACATCAGCTCAATACTCGTGTACAGCACATAGACGGCAGCTGTGTTGGGTAAAGACGAACAAAAATCAGGAGCTAACAGAGTAGTCCAAAATACTTTCTGCTCACAGCCTTTCCAACCTTTTTAACTACAAAAGTCCTTTTTAATTACATGATTTTAACATTAACAAGACAGCAGAAGAGTCCAGTCGGTGTCCATGAAGGAAAGACAAGAAGCAGAAAACATCTAAAAAACAAGACAGAAAGTAAATGGACACTGACAGAAGGCAGATTTTGTTCTTTGTACGCTGATGCCCTGAGACCTAAACCAGCTCCACTCTCTTACAGTTGGACTACGTGGTGACGTGCGCCGTCTGCACGCGCTCAGACGCAGGAGATATCCACATCCACAAGAAGAAATGTCAGGTAGGACGCCAGGTGGCGCCGCAGCAGCAGCTCGAGTCAGGCTTCACTTTAGGAAGCTGCTGAACTTCGTTCTGTCTGATTCTTTCACAGGAAGTGTTTGCGTCTCCCAGCAAACACGCCATGGACAGCAAGGGGGAGGAGTCCAAGATGAGCTACCCGAACATCTTCTTCATGATCGACAACTTTGAGGAGGTGAATTCTATAACTCACAACTGTGACTCCCTTTAAACCTTCATACACATACAGTGGTGCAGTATTACATCTAAGTACTTTTACTCCAATACTGGACTTAAGTACAAAATTGAGACTACTTATACTTAATACTTGTACTGAGTATTTCCATTTTATGCTACTTTAGAGGGAGATAATGTACTTTTTAGTGCACTACGTTTATCTGAAAACTTGACTGAGGTTAATTAAACAAAATATAATAAATACATTATGATGTATTATTATAGGTTAACATTAGATTCAACTGAATGCAGGACTTTTACTTGTATCAGAGTATTTTTTCATCACTGGTATTCAGTTCAGCTCTTCAGTTTTTGTGTTTTGAATTTAAGACTTTTATTAAAGTTAAAGATCTGAATACTTCTTCTTTCATCGCAGGTATTTTCGGGACATTTGAAGATCCCATAGTGTCCTGAGAATAACAATATATGACGTGCAGTGATGCCACAAGCTTTTAAATATAAAGGAGTGAATCAGTTGTAAAAAGGCTAAAAGAGTTCTTCCCTTCAGTAATGAAGCCTTCACTCTTTGCAGCGACTGACTGTCTGGTTGCAGCTGATGCTGCCGGTGTAATGAAGTGTGACTTGATGCGTATTCACTCCATTAATAACTCCTCGTTGGAAAGGGGGCAACTGGAGGGAAAAACACCAGGCCTGAGCTTTATCTACTGGGAGGGAAATCAGTGCTCAGGAGCAAGAAGCTGCTTCCTGTGTGCTCCAACAAACAACTCATTCCTTGTTTCCGTTTTTAAAGCCAAACGTAGAAAGATGAGTCTGGGAACTTCAGGGTTGTTGGGTGAAAGAATGAATGCAGGCAGGTAAAGTAATGTTGTGTGATTTGTGTAGGTTTTCAGTGATATGACGGTGGGCGAGGGGGAGATGGTGTGTGTGGAGCTGGTGGCGAGCGACAAGAGCAACACCTTCCAGGGCGTCATCTTCCAGGGCTCCATCCGCTACGAGGCCCTGAAGAAGGTCTACGACAACCGGGTGAGAAGCTGTGAGCTGAGCGCTAACGGCAGCATGCTAACACGCTAACAGTGTCGATGTCAACATGCTGATGTTTAGCAGGTCTAATGTTTACCACGTTCACCACCTTGCTAATGCTAAATCATACATTATGTTTGACTGAGCCACGTCTAATGGTCTCCATCTGCTGTCCCCAACGTCAGAATTAACTTTTACGTTCAAATTTATTACGTTGTTGCATTTTGTAGCAAACTAAATGTTAGCATGTTAAACGTACATGTTAGCATGATAATATTACTTTTTTATTTGTTTTGTTGTAAAATGTTCTTAAACAATTTTAATTTAGTTTACAATAATGCACCCTTTTTTTTTTAAATTACAAATAAAACCAAAATAATCAACAGGCCAAACGATTTCAGGCCATGATATGCTAATGCTAACATGACATGCCAACATGTCAAACTTCAGTATGTTAACTTGCTAACTGTAACATGGCAAAATCACATTAGCTAACAAGTTAACATGTAACATACTAACATTAAAATGTCAAAATACATAATGGCATGTGAGTAATACTACTGTTAGCATATTGGCCTGTTAATGCTAGCATGAAGCTTAAATCATAGCTGAGGCTAAGGCTAACGTCCTGCAGGAATCCAAGGCAATTAAATACAGATTCAACAAATGAACGCTACACCGTGTTTTAACCATCACACCCAGCTGGTTCCCGTCTCTGGCTACATGCTGAGGTTCTGTGTTGGTGCTGCAGGTGAGCGTTGCTGCTAAGATGGCCCAGCGGATGTCGTTTGGCTTCTACAAGTACAACAACATGGAGTTTGTGAGGATGAAGGGTCCGCAGGGCAAAGGTCACGCTGAGATGGCCGTCAGCAGGGTGCCGACAGGCGACACCTCCCCCTGCGGCACCGAGGAGGACCAGGTGTCCCCCGTCCACGAGAGGGTGAGAACAGACACACAAACTCCACAGACCCTGTACCTCAAGTGTTGTACTTCAGCACAGTGTTGAGGTACTTCACTTGAGTAATGCCATGTTCTGCTACTTTATACTTCTTCCTTATTTCTCAGATGGAAATATTGTACTTTTTACTGCGCTACTTTTATTTGATTATCAAAACTGACCTGTTGTATTAGATTAAACCAAAGGTATAGCATAAAGCTAGCATTAGCAGCTAACAGTGCTTGTACAATATATACAAATATGATTTTAATACAAACTGTGGGCACCACAACACCATGTAGCACTAACATCAAGTCAGCTGTTCACTGTTTTGATCAATTCTGAAAAACCTGAAAATCTCTGACATCAGTCCAAAGTTCTTTCCAAGAATAAAATGGCCATGTAATCATGAACCGTAAAGACATTTATGTGTACGTGAAGCTATCTGCCCCGCGTCTAGTTTACCAAACGCACATTTCCCTGAAGACGTTTCCTGCAGATGAACAACTTTTAATATGTAGGTTTACCAGGAAATAAAATGTGTTTTACACATTTGTAAACCCTGAAGTCACAAATCAGGAACTCGATCAGCCGAAGAGGAGTTTTTTTTCACTTCCTCCTATTTGGTCGAGAAACCGAGCACGAAACCCAGAGTCGACTGTGAGCGGCACAGAGACATGAAATCAGGTCGCGATCAATAATGAATGCAGCTGGACTGGATTCTGCATCATTTAACAGTCTGTCCTCCAGATGTGTCTCGCAGACTCCTTAACTTATTTATCTCAGACAGAAACCTTCATATTTGCTCCTCCTTTATTACGTATCCTCCAGGTGACGTCCTTCAGCACGCCTCCGACTCCGGAGAGGAACCGTCCCTCCTTCTTCTCACCGTCTCTGAGACGAAAAGTTCCCCGAAACCGAATCGCAGAGATGAAGAAGTCTCACTCGGCCAACGACAGCGAGGAGTTCTTCAGGGAGGAGGAAGACGAAGGTCAACGGGACAAACGGGAACAGACTCTGATTGTTGTTGTTCAGCTTTAATAAAAGACGATGTGTGTGTGAGAGACGATCGATCATTAACTAATAATCCGAAATTATCAACCTGTTGTGCTTCAGATCTTCACGGCGCCACCAACCTGCGCTCCCGCTCTCTGTCAGGGACCGGACGCTCTCTGGTCGGCTCCTGGCTCAAACTCAACCGCTCCGACGACTACTTCCTGCTCTACTCCCACCTGACCTACGTCACCCTGCCGCTGCACCGCATCACCACAGGTCAGAGGTCATGTGATCATTCGTTTCACACGGTTCTCTTCGTGTTTCATTTTACGAGAAAACGTTTTTCATGAAACCGTCTCAATATTATGAGAATTGGGGTTTGGGTACGAACATCATTAGATTTTATTCCAAAATGAGGATTTTCTTGCACTGGCGTGTAATAATTAGACTTTTCACCTCGTTTCCGACTGCGAACTTACTGAAGACGACTTTTAGACATTTCAGTGTTTTTCTGCAACAACAATATAAAGAATAAATCCAGATTCTTTATATTCAGAGACGTTTAACACAAAAGACGGTCGGAGACGAAAGGAGACGTGTTCGTCTTTCGTTTCGTCGGCTACTTACATATTTATATTTTTAGTTGTAAACCTGTCAGAGAGTTAATGAATTAATCAGTTAAACAGTCTGACTTTTCTGTAGCTGACAGATTTAGAGCCTGTCCGTCAGTCCACCTGTCACTTTGTGTCCGTCAGACATCCTGGAGGTGAGGCAGAAGCCCATCCTGATGACATAGCAGAGCCGGACTCCCCTCAGAGCATCAACCTACCAAGTGCCTCCTGCATCAGGCCACTGAGACCACAGCAGCGCCCCCCGGTGTCCGGACCGAGACCTGCTTCACCTGGAGACGAGTCGGAGGGGACGACCGCAACCAAACCAGCCATTTAGAAGTGCCTCTTCTTCTTTTCAGTTCCCGCTGTGTCCGAGGTCGTCTCCACGGAAACGGGCCCTGGCGTCGGGATCACGTGACCTCAGCGTGAACAGGCATTGGCTGAACTCTGACCAGGAAGGAGACGTTAGTGAAGAATGTGTGTTTTCCTGTAAATATCCTGCTGCTTTACTCACTGAGACGCCTTGACTGAAGGGTCTGCTGTTACGGGGTGGATGGTTTTCTTTTTTAATGTATCTACAGCGGGGGGGGGGTGTTTTTGTATGAGAGGAAGCAGGAAGTGTAGACGGCTTCACTCCTATAACCAGTCGAGGTCGAATCATCAACAGGAAATGGTCACTAGTCGTTCAGATCACACTTGTTTTTATTGATTGATTGACAGATGATTTCCTGAAACGTCACAAACATGAAAAAAAAAGGTTCGATGACACAGAAGCACATCAGAGACGCAGCTTATCGATACTTTAATGTTGTCACGTGACGATCAGCTGATCCGTCTTCGATTCCTCCGATAACTGATCAGTGAATTAAAGTCAGTGTTTTCTAAAAAGTTCCAGTCAGTCGGTGAACGTCAATCACAGGTTTTTATCGTTAACTTTTTTACTCCCGCTGACTCTGACTGACCGTCAGCAGCTGGTTCAGACGGTGTTTAACAGCGTCCACATGTTCTGAACTAACAGGCTGAAAACACAGTAACATGTTACTGATCCTTTTACTTTGAAGGAATAAAGTGAGGAGCAGCAGTTTGTCCCATATACACAAGTCGACCTGACGAAGACAAAAGTTCTTGTTTGTAGTTTCATTTGTTTGTTAGACTTTCCTTTGGATTCAAACCAGCGACCACCAGCTGGAGGACGACATTCGACCTGACGTTCGACTTTTCACCACAAAAACAGCAAAAGAAGAAGAAAAACTCCGCTTTGACTCTTTACTGGCTCTTGTTTTAAAAACTGCGGCTCACAAACTGGAAGTGACTTGAAACATTTTAAAGGGAAACTGGAGGAAACAGGAAGTTGCTAAAGGACGTGTCGCGATTGGCTGCTGAGCCTGGAGTCTGACTGTTGTCCAACTTTAACGTTTCTTCTTTCACTTCGTCTTCATTCAGACTGATTCAGTCACAAACAACCAGCCGACGCGTCCAAAGATCCGTCTGTTAGCGCAGAAAACTCAAACCGTCAACCAAGAAGCACTTAGTTCCCAGAGTCACTGCAACATGTTCCCTTTTAGAGACTCGCTCTTCTTTCTTTGCTCCATAAATGATGTTAGAACTTGATTTAATGTGTTAAAAATAAACATGGTTTGAGTCTATGGACAGGAAGTTCAGAATCCTCAGATTTAATCACAACAAACCTTAAAATATTTGCAGTAAGATTTCAGTATTACAAGAATGTGAAACTGTAATAAAGTTAAACCTGAATTCTAATATTCTGAATTATTCCTCAGAAGTACGACTTCATTATTGAAACATTGTGATTTTGATGTTTAAGAATATTTTGAGAAAACATTATTTTAGAAGAATTCGTGACAATATCATTTACTTATTGTAAAATGACTTTGTCCCCAAAATATAATTGTCATTAATTAGACTTTTTTAATTTCAGTTTTTCTAAATTGAACTTTGTTTCTGTAAACTCAGTGAAAAAGTCCGAACTGATCAATGTTTCGTGTTGAACAGCGAAGCGACTTTGAGTAGATCCATCAGCTGTTGGTGTTATTGATCCTTATTATCGGTTATTGATCTGCAGTCAGAGACGAAGCCGTCCTCGATCAGACTCAGTCCACAGTGTTTGAACAGGGAAATATTCCACAGGACACTTTGTTTCTGTCAGTGTTAAAGGTGCAGTTTGTAGCTTCTCCAGCTGAATGTATGTGAGACGAGCAGGTTTTACAGTTTGCACTGTAAAACCTGTTGGTCCAGTTTGCAGCTCTTCACCGTTACTGTGCATGTGGCCTCACTTCTGTTGCTTCGGTTCCGAACTCTGTACGTTTTCCTGCATTTATTTATTCAAATACACATCACCAGGAAAAATGCCGGGTTTCTGCTTCATTTTTACAAACTCTTCTGTATTTTACGAGAAATAATCAAATGCATCAGGACACATTCCCACTTCTGTGAACTGAGCCCGTCACATTTTAATGACTCCTGTAGCGCCCCCATCAGGGCAGGATGTTTAATATTTATCTATTTTATGGTTTTAGCAGTTAGTGATTCCATTACTTTAATTTCTCCCACCTGAACACAAGTCCACCATCTTAATTTAGCATGTTAGCATGTCAGCGTCTTCTTCAAATTAACTTTTCTGGTCATCACTTGTACTGATTTGGTTATTAATGACAGGACGGTTCTGTCGGTGTCCCTGGAAACATGGCACAACATTAAATTTAGCTCGTTTGAGGAGGGGCCCTACAACAGAACCGCTAATCCTAGATGGAGCTGAAAGTAAACATTAAGCAGCAGCACGTGTGGTGTTTGTTTCCTTTTATTCCCCAATAAAATGTCTCTACACATGTTCTCAGACGATGACAGCAGGCCGAACCGACGGCCACACAAAGGACACTTGGAAAACAACAGTCTGTTTCACACTTTCCTTCCACACAGTTTTCACAAGCTCTTCAGGGGAAACATTCACACGAGGTTCAATCAGTGAGTACAAATCCTGCCGACACAATAAATAGTTTCCAGAGCAAAAAAAAGAAAACAAACACTCGGCAAACACACAAAATCCTCAACACGTTCATTAAAAAAAAAAAAGTAACTGTTACTGCAAGTGTTTAATTTGTAAAACCAAATCGACTGGACTTTTTTTTTTGTTGGAGGTTTCCCCTAAAACAACCACCCATAAATCTCGATTTCTCGACGACCAAATTAAAACAGTAAAATGAAACACTGATAAGATACACGGATCTGTTCCTCGAACGAAACAGCAGCGTCGAACCGGGAGGAATGTAGCCGAGTGGGAGAGCGACGCTGGCCTGCTGCTGATGTTTGATTGAGAAATTATTTCACAGTATGACGACAGATTTATTGTGGGAGACTGAGGAAAACATGATGCACCAGGATGAGTTAAGTTACAAATGTGTTGATGCGTAAAACTGGCGACGTCCGAGTCCGAGGGTGAAGTCTGCTACAAAGCTTCAGCCTTTCTTCTCCTCCAGGGTCTTGTGGAGCTCGTCGGCGTCCTCAGTGGTCTTGACCCGGATGAGGAGGGGGACGGGGCTGCCGGCGCTCTTGTCGTCGACGGGCGGGTTGGGGACGCACACCACCATCACGTTGTTCTTCCCGACCCGAGAGCACGGCATGGACGACTGCACGATGATGTTCAGCAGGATGTTTCCTAACGAGGAGGAAGGACAAAAGGGCGTCAAATCAGGCCGACGGATCACTTCAACTACTTTCATTAGCGATTCATCCGTTAGGTTTGTAATTAATCTTTTAGTCAACTCCTTTCACAGCTTGAAGTGTCACTTTAAAGTGAAGGCTGCTCATCAGTTGAGTTGCTCAGGCTAACTGCCTTTGGTGCTTATTATTTATGACGTGAGCTGCAGATTAATCAAAGTTTAACCATCAGTGTGACAAAGTTACCTACTTTTAAAACAACAATTCCCTAAATCTGGATGCAGAGCTGCAGTTAAGATACCAGACAGATGCTGTGTTTGATTCTGACGGTTGATTTGATTTAAAAAAAAGCTGTTTTGTTTTCACGTGTTGAATCCCAGCCAATCAGGGACGGACGCTGCAGGGAGGCGTCATGGCGAGGAGGAGAGGAAGAGATATCCGTCTTGTGATCCGTCACACAACTAGATTAATAACCAAACTATACAAACACCAGTAACCTTAGCAGGAGCAGCGTTACCACGGCAACATCACGGTGTTCCTGCAAGGCTGCGTGACGTAAATCTCAGGTGAGTTCGACATTTAAACTCTGCTGCACCTCCAACGTTAAACATCAAACGCCTGCTGGCTGCATTTAAGACATTAAGGAAGAAGCAGCAGTTCCTCTGTTTGACCAGAAGGTGGAGCTGTTTGATCACAGAAAACACTCGATGCTTCCTTTCTGGCTGTTTGTCCTCCTGAATATTTGTTTTTCACCATTTTAATGACCTGAACGATTAATGGAGGAAGCAATAAGATCAAACTAGATGCAGGTCTGAGGTGTAGCAGCAGCTGCATGAGCTGATTGGCCCGTCGTCCTGCCACTAAATTATTTGGGTGGGGTGGGGTGGGGGGGTTAGTGTTACCCAGGTTGGTGTCGGCACGGATGATCATCTGAGTTTTCCCCTCCTCGATCCGCTTGAGGTGCAGCGTTCCGACTCCTTTCTCTTTGAACTCCGAGTCCTTCTTGTAGAAGAGTTTACACCTGATGGGAACAGACGTCCAGTTAACACGTTCGCTGACACTCCAGCATCCAGGGATGTCTGTTTAACGGCTAAAATCTCCTGGTTTTTTTAAATTAATCTGGTGAAACAAACTTTAAATGGAAAGAAAATGACAGCCATCGTTTGTCCTTGTAGATTATTCTGTGCGTAAATGCTTTTACACTCCCACAGAAATAAAAGTCTGTTATCAAATACAGTCCGTTCCAGTTAATCCACTCTGTTAATTGCTTGTTTTACTGCCCTCCGAAGATCCCAAACAGACCTGAGGACTCAGGAGGTGATCAACACCCTAACACATTTATTCTGACTTCTCTAATCATTTCGTTCCCTTCGGCTTCTAAAAATGATTCAAACGGACTCGGACATAAACCTGTAAAGACAGATGCAGTTATTAACAGACTTCGTACTTCTTTGAGTAGAAGGCGTCGTCCTCTTTCACCTCTCGGACCTCCGGTTTGGGCGGCTCCTCTGACTCGTCTCCGTTCTCGTCTGCAAAAAGCACAAAACAACATTTTAGATGTTGGACGCTTTGATTTGGACTTTTTTCCAACAACAAACCAGATAGTCAGGCTGCCGGGTGTAAAAAAAATTAATAAAATAAAGAATCTAAAAACACGGAGGCTGAAGTTTCGATGTCTGCGACATCTTCACATGTTAAATCTGATGCATTTTAATTTCACACAAGTCATTTCAGTGTGGTGTAGCACCGACAGTCCAGCAATAGATCAGTAAATCCTCACTTTGCTTCAGTAACCTGGTTGCTGGTTTCAGCCTCATGTTGTCTCAGTAAACTGTCACCTCGGACGCTGGGAACTTGTGTCGGACATCTAACAGATTAAACACTGATTCTTTTATCAGACTATTACTTGATGACTTCTTTGTGCTTCCTGCGATGTAACATGGCTTCCTCTCCACCTTTAAGGACGTAGTGATGGTGATGGTAGTGTACCTGCAGGCTTGGGGTCCTCGGAGTTCTTCCCACTGAAGGACAGCGGTGCAGCAGACCCAGGAGCTCCAAACAGGGCGGTCTGGCTGGAGGAGGCGCTGGAGGAGAAGGAGTAGCTGGGGGGAGTCGTTTTGGACCCTAAGGAGCCGAGAGGCGAGCCGTCCACCTTCTGCCCGAAGTTAAACGTGACGCCGGTGCTGATCGGAGCGCTTTTGTCCCGGGCCGAGTCTTCTGCCGTGTTTTTGCCAAAGGAGAACAAAGAGGCAGCTGGAGCTGCCGAGCCGCCTCTGCTGCCAGAGGAGGAAGGTGAGGCAGGAGGAGGAGGAGGGGAGGCTGTGGTTGGCAGCATCCCTCCCTGCTTCTTCTCCTCGGAGCCTCCATCAGCGGCTGCGGCTCCGTACTGCCGCTCGATGCTGGCCAGGTGGCGCTCATAATCCCTGAAGATGGGGTTGAGATCACACAGAGGGTTGTCGTTGACATGCTTGGTGATCCAGTCCCGCACCGAGCAGTTGAGAGCGGTGAGCTGCCGGCTGTACTCCTTGTTGCCGACGCTGCTGCTGCTGCCTGAGCTCTGAGTCGGGCTGGGGGCGGAGCCATTGGTCTGCTTGGCGGTGATGTCAGAGGAGGTGGGGCCGTTGAATGTTAGACCTGAATGCAGGGAGACATGTTAGTGTGACCCCCCCGCTGATTCAGCTGCATCACACTCCCAACAGATATTCAGCTGACAGCCAGGTCTTTCAACAGGAAGCAGAGAGCGTCTCAAACTGCAGCAGCAGGAAGCTGCAGGCGTTAAGTGATGCGAGCCGACAGACTGCAGCTCCACACGTCAGCCAATAGATGAGTCGATGACATCACATCACAGCGTTCAGAGAGATACTGCTGCAGCGACGCTGCCAACCTTCAGTCTGTGTGCAGCTTTTACAATCAGCAGAGGCATCATTTATTTCAATATTTAATAAACTGACATCAGATTTTACAATAATAAAATACAGTCTTTATTCTAGAAATGGTGACGGCCTTCGTTCCCGTTTTGGCAGCAGCAAGATTATTATTGGCCGTCCGATCAGCGCAGACAGCAGCAAACAGCTCGTTATGGGTTATTAATAATAAGTACTGCTGTTTCCTGACATCAGAAGAGGCTCGGTGTGGCAACAACACGTTGCTGTGTGGCCACCAAGTCTCATCACTATACTGCCAGGCTTCGCTGCAGCAGCGTCACATTTCCACAAACATCCGGATTCCTTCGAAACCTTTTCAGTTTAAACGTTCAATGTTATCTGCATGAGGACGAGTGAGCAGGAAGGAGGCATTTTCATTTGCTGAAGTGTCAGTCAGGGAAGGCTGTGTGACGCTGAATTAAATGGCCTTTTCTGGATTGTTGTTACATAACTTTATATTTTGGCCATCAAATTTAGGGGCTTGTTGGTCTGCGGTGCGAGTGCTTAAAGCATCTGTCAGCATCTCTCTCTGACTATATTTAATCAAAGTTTGCTGAAATATGACCATTTGTGCTAAAATAACTCTTTCTCCTTTATAAACATGCAGAATGGCGCCTCAGTGTGGATGGATTTGTTCCTGGAGTTTCATTCTTCTTCCGAACATCTGGGTAACAAACTCGACTCGTTGAACAACACTAATCCAACCCGACTTCCCACAGGGTCCATTCACCCTGTTCACTTTACTTACAAGGTAAGTGACAAATCATCTATCACCACAACTAAATGTCAGCACACCACAAATATGATGGGATGGTTTTGTTTCAAAGACTCTTGGTTTATAGAGTGACTGTCCATGATGAAACACCAGATTATGTTGAAAATCAGGCAGTTTTTGAATTCAAGCACATTCCTGACCTTGAAACAACAGTTCAAATGTAGGAACACTGACTCTCAGCAGCAGCAGCAGCAGCAGCAGAACCCACGCTGCCTCTGAGGCCCCGTCACGCCCCCCGATCCAGCAGACGGCGTCGCTCTGCTCTACACAACGTCGGCTCAAACCTTCAGCACGGACACAACGTGACCCAGCAGCTACTTTTCTCCTTAGTAACTAATAAATCAAACACCAGCCTCCTCACCAGGCGTAGCAGCAGATGCTGCAGCAGGAGCGGAGAAGCCTCCGAATGACGGCGTGCTGCTGTTTCCGTTGGTCAGGCCGCTGAGGCCCTTGAAGCCTCCGCCGTTCCCAAAACCAGAAAACGCCGTGGGAGTCGAGGTGCTGCTCGCTGCCGACGTGGCCAAAGAAAACCCCTTAAAGCCTTTAAAGGTCCCACCGCTCTCCTGAAGACAGAACAAACATTTAGACGCTGCTCAGAATCAGTTTCTGAAAGCTTAATTATGGTTCAGATTTCTGGTTTTACCTCTCCAATATTTCGACGTTTGGCCTTCTTAATGGCCCGGTTCTTTAACACATCTTCACTTGCAACTGAAAACGTCCCGGCCTGACGGAGGAGGAGGAGGACATGTTACAGCAGCAGCATCCAAACTCTGACTGCGTTTATATTCCAACGTTGGTTAACGCTCATTGTCTGAATCATTGCAGTTAAAAGCTGTAACCTAAGGGGACATTTGGAGAAGCTATGCCACCACCCAAAACATCAGGAAGATACAAATGTAGTCTAATATAAAACTTATGATATAACATTATTTAACTTTGGTCAATGCCAAAACGACTAATTAAATTAACAAAGGACACCTTGTTACTGGTCAGTGTTCTTTTTACCAGTTTATGATAATCGCTCTCTCGCTGGTTTTTTATTTGTTAAATTTCGGGGTGCATTTGGACTCACCTCCTCTCCCTCCTCCTCCTGATCCCAGTTCCTGTCCGATAGCTCTTTATCAGCGATCCTCTTCGCCATCCCACCGGCTCTGTAACACACAACAAGCAGTTAGCAGGCCGCCATCTTGTCCAAGGTGCTCGGCAGCAGCTGGGTCATACAGATGTTCACAAAATAATGAGCATTAAAACAGTGACATGTTCAAATTCAGTCTGATTTTATGCCACTTTCTACATTTCAGAGCAAAAAGTACTTTGACCTCCCAGCAGTATAAAATATGCACCAATAGCTGCCAGCTACATCAGAATTCTAATGTATGAATAATATATAATAATGTAACACTAAGTGGAGGTATTCTGCCTGCGTGAGGAGTACTTACTTATGTACTTTTACTTGACTACAATTTCAAATTGAACACTATTACTATTTTTACACTCCGGTATTACAACTTTTATTTCAGTAAAAGTTTCTGAATACTTCGTAACCTTAATATATTCAGGGATAGACGCTAATATTTTTAAGCACTGGCCCCACGAGCCACCAAGCCCCTACATTTGGTGGCCAAAGTACATGTTTGGTGGCCTAAAAGCAAATGTAAGCAAAAACAATACAGAAAAGGCAATTTCACTTAACACAACCTGCCTTAACTGACACTTCAATAAATAAAAGACAACAAACAATATATATTTTTTAGAATAATTTATTTCCATAGAAAACTTTGAACACATATGGTACGTATATATTCTATACAAAAAAGAAAATACACAAAAAAATCCTTTTTGATTAAAACAACATAACTTAAGATAAAAACGTACCTGTATTTATTGCAATGCAGTATTTGTGTATTACAGTGTTCCAGTTCCTGCACAGACACAGATGTGTTTTGAGGACGTCCACGTCTAGAAATCAGGCATTTAGAAGCTCCAGGTCCTCGGTGCTGCAGTCGGTGGAGGAACCCACGTGTAGTGGACACAGCTTCTCCGGTGTTGGTGCCCAGATGTCGTTGTAGATGTGGGGGGTGAATCTAAAGCAGAAAGTTGCCGAAATACAACGTTAACACCGTTAACTGTGAGCAACTAGCTGCAATACAAAGACAGCTAGCCAAGACTGCAATGAAGAGTAGCTACATCAACGTTACTTTTCTTATTAAATTAGGTAGCTAACGTATCCAGCTAGCTGTCTAGCTGCTCAACTAGATGATAATTAAACCAACCCACCTTGTCATGGTTTTGTCGTTTGCATATCCATGCACAATATACAGGCCGTTCTTCACATGGACGTCGATGAGCCCAGGGAAAGACCTGCGTGGGATCTGGTTACGTACAGAATAGTATGCGATGGGTGCTGGGTATTTTCCTCATAGGCCCCCTTTTGTGTTTCTGGTTCTTCCGTAAGGATTTCGTTATCAGAGTGAGTAAAGCTCAGCGAAGCCTCAGTTACCCCGACATAACCAGCTAGCTATCCGACGACGAGTCCGGAGTGCCGAACGCTGGCTGCTGCTGCTG
>JAVQJF010022569.1:0-34837 GCA_036023855.1 Gadopsis marmoratus | reverse complement strand
ATCAAGAGCAATCCATGCTTCACGTCTTCAGCTTAAATGGGATACAGAGTGTAAAGAAATACTCAGCCCAGCAGGATCTGACAAATACACGTTCCAGTGTATATCAACAATGGCCAATCAACAACACGCAATCACTGGAAAGAGGATTCACTGATACACGGAGCTGTTAGCGGCCAACATTCTGTGATATCAATAATTCAAAGCTTCCTTCTTATCAAGTGTTGACATTAAGTCCCCTTTCTGTCTTTGGGTGCCACTGTGGACCGAGTCCCTGTCGCAGCACCAAAGCTCTTCCACGCATTTCTCTGGGTTTCGGTGATTAAAGACCACAGTGGGAACTCGTAAAGCCCCCCTGGCCACTGGTCCCAGTACAGCTTCTTTCCTGTCTCATATTGAGTATCCCTTGTAGATATTCCTCTGTGTGGTTTTCTCCCGGCACCTGGCTGCTATTGTATTAATAGGCCTCTCTCTCTCTCAGCTACACAAGAGAGCCGGACCACACTCCCCATTTCCATATCCCATTCACACCTGCTATAACTACCTCTCCCTCTATGTCACCTGCCTCTTCCTGTCTCTCAGTGAAACTTGTGTGGGCTGGTGGGAGTATAAGTTTTGTAATTCTCAGTTTTGTCATTTCTAGTACTTGTCATTGTGTATTTTGTGAGTGGGTAGGTGGGTAAGTTTGTTAGGTGTTTGCCTTGCAGTCTTGTTTCGAGACGTTTCAAAGTAAAAGTCTCTCTCGCTCACCTGCCGCTCTAGCTGTTTGCATTTCTTTTGTGCCCTCATTATGACACGTTAAGAGACTCTGCCACATCGCAGGCCCACCAGCTAACTCCTCAACACAACATTAGCTCAACACATATGCAGAGGTTTCACCTCTGAGAGCACATCAAAAAGGAGCACAGTGGTGGTTACACGGCTATGAGAGGTGAGTCATGTAGCGAGGTGGCTCAGGTGATGCAGGGCAAAAAGGTTTCTGTTGCAGAGACCCAGGTTCAAATTCCAGGAAGAGCACAATTGGCAGTGTTTTGTGGGTGGGAAGCCAGTCAGGGATCATTGTTCCTGCACTAATGACCTATGCCAGTTTAGTTTGGGCCTCTGTGCAGAGTGATGGGACCTGGTGCCTCAATAACCAGGGTATATTCGGCAAAGCTCCTCTCCTCAGTGCTGGGTGAAAATACGTGGATGTGTATCGGAGGACAACTATCCACAGGACAACAGTGGGGTTCAGCAGTGACAAGGACCACAGTGTGGAACATGGCAATTTGGGAGAATGCAGTAAAATATGTAGTAAAAAAAAAAAAAAAATCATGTAGCGTGATATCGACAAACTGCATGTAGCTCGACCTAGCTAGCTTGTGTTACCGTACCAAGGTAACTAATAGTGACAAGAGAGAGGGATCTCTTACGTCTCTATTGTGGCCCCACTCTGTGATTTTTATTGAAAGGACGGGCGTAAATTTAGTCAAAATATTGCATCTGTAAAAAACACAACGGGTCTGAAATTGGGTCTGATTCCTATAATTAGGCCGATTGCACCACCACTCTTAAAGAAAAACAAAGAAAAAGCTTTGAGCCGTGGCAGGTAGAGAACCTATACAGGGCAATCAGGACCTGAATGGATTGGAGCTATGAGTTCACACTGGGTGGTCATCCCTAAATTTGGAACTTATTTGGCAGTGTAATGTTAGGTAGTAAGACACTAAGAGGTGAAGGTGATCACTGACACTATGCTGCAGGATGTCAGTTACTACAGTGGCCAGCTGGGTGAGTGGACTTTTGATTGGCTAGTAGCTTGATTGGCTAAAGGCCTGGTCACACCAGAAAGTGGCACAGCGAACAGACGGTAGAGACCACTGCAAAACTACGTGTTTGAGTAAGATGAACTTTGTAAAATTTGGAGAGGTCGCTTCATTTTTTCCAGAGCTGTACGTGGATCTAGTTTGGTGTTTGGTGATGCAGCAACCCTTCGCAGGAACATCCTAGCGTTAGTCAGTAACAATAGCTGAAGGGGAGAACGAGCTTGTTAGCAAACTTTCTAGCTTGGTTGCTGAAGAGACTTTCAGGGATTGTCATTGTTCAGCAGTGCAAATTCCCATCGCAAGGTCCACCAAAGTTGAACTCGACACGAGACATTGCGTGATCACGGCAATGCCATTGAAGTTAATTGATTTCACCGTGACCTTCACTTTAAACTGCTGGTGTGACCGGGCCATTCCAAAATCACTTTTGCAGTGCAATACATATATTTCATAGATGATACCATATAGCAGTGGTTCATCCTACACCCTGTACCTTGATAGTTTATGATGTTCTCCTACTGAAAATAAGGGTGTCTTTCTCCCAAAAATTAGTGGAAAACGTGGGTAGTTGGCACAGGCAACAACCATTAAAAAAACAAAACAGACAGGAGCTACAGACACTGACTGATTGCTCTGGAAGGAAAAGCAACCATCGGTGATCTATAAAATTGTCCTTCAAATTACAAAAGCACTTCAAAATGAGAAGGTATAATGAGGAAAAAAATGTTCATTTGCCTCTTTTCCTTTGGAACTGGTAGTTGTTTCTTAGCCGCTGAATGTCTTTATTATTGCAGTCGGTTGAGCCACTACTGACAACTGTGTTGTCAGAATTTAGAAAAACAAGAATCTCGCAGTTCCAGAGCTCCTACTGGCTCCGATACTGATCTGGCTGATTTGAGCCTGCAGACTACCTGTGTCCTTTTGTCTCTGCCATGGCATTTTTTGTCTGACTGACTCGTTTGATGAAAAATGTCAGACATGACTGCCTCCTGAACCCGCTCATCTGTGGCCCTGACCCTATCAGTCATGACCCAGTCAGCACAACCAATTCCCCGCTTTCTATCAGGTTTATTTTGACTGTTACAGTGTGGGATGGGTTTTTTTTTTCTTGTTTCCACTGCCTTGTCTGCTTACCAATTGTTCCAGTGGCTGCTTTGGCAGAGCTGAACGGGCTTTATGGATTGGGCAGAACGGGGCGGCAAGGAGGGTTCATATTTCCACATTTCCACCTTGCTAGATTAAGTCAATTTGGTCCGATAATGTACATCCTGAGCAGACATTGACCTGCTTCTCAGCTCTGTCACAAACAAAACCACCAGCTGTCAAGAAAAGGAGGAAATAAATACAAGGAGGAGGGGAAAATAAACAACAGAATTTGCAAAGGATTCTCATGGGACGCAAACAGGTTTATGGGACTGTGAACTCCATTTATATGTGATTCACTTTGTTTGGTTTGTTTGTTTTAAGTTTTGACTTCTTCAGAGACAATAATCATACGCCAAAGTTGGATTCGCACACACACACACACACACACACACACACACACAGACAGACAGACAGACACAGACATACAAAAAGTTATAAAGAGTGAAATGTGCGCTGTGTTACAGAGGACACACAATGGTACACAATTGCAGACTGAATTACATTTTTTGGCACACAGAATCAGTCACTTGTATTTCCTGCTAAAACAATGCACAAGGGGAAACCAATCACGGCTTTCGAGGTGGGCGTGAATTATTATCATTCACTGTCTCATCGTGACTGCACTCCACTATCACAGAAAAGATTCATCACACAGCCCCGTTTTTGTTTCTCGCAGATCTTTCTGCTCCGAAGGTCTTTTCATTCAGACGTGGAGGGAGCAAAGAAGAAGGAGAAAAAAAAGGGTGAAAAGAAGTGAAGGAGAAGAAAGGATGAGAAAGAAAGGGATTACGAGAGAAAGGCTATGTATATTTTTTTTATATATAAAAAGCATAATATCAGTTATCGCTACAAAGGGCCATGGTCTGGAGTTTCACAGTCTTTCATGTACAACAGGTGCAGTAACAGTACTGACTCTTTGTCTCCCTGCTGTGATGACGCCTGCCGCTCAGCACTGTGGGAGCAGAAGGAAAGCAGAGTCCGCCCTGTGATGTATTCTGTGCATATGTGTGAGTGTGCATGTGTTAGTGGGTGTATAGGTGACACATTTTAACACTCTGATGACTTCTTAAATCCTGTTCCATGCCTTCAGTTTTGTCTCACGCTTCCAGCCATGTGACCCTCAACGCAGCAGGGGTCCAGCAGCATGAGGCAAAAATATCCCCTCCTGTAGACCCCCTTATCTTATGCTGGCTCAGTTGTTTTCATCTGGCCTGTTATTTAGAAGCTGTAGCATTAGGGCCCCCCCACTTTGCGCCTCAGATCTACATGCAGCCTGGATACACAGTGTACCCAAACTGACTGTAGCTCTGCTGGAGCTTCCAATAAAATGTGTCACACTGAAATCCAGTCTTTTTCTCTACACAGATTGTCATGTGCACCTCTTCCTATTATATTTACATGCTTTTAAATGGAAAATTAACACCTTTTTTTTTTGCTTGTTCTCTCTCTCTCTCCACAATGTCCTTACAATCTGTCGGTGTTGGTGTGATACTGCCCATCGCCTTTTTTTTGCTTGTTCTTCACTGGATCTGCACACATTTCCAAGGCATAACTGCCTTCACACTTACGCCAAATGCTTCTCTGACCACCTCCGGAGATGGTTTAAGCAATCCAATTATAATCCGTCCTCGCTGTGTCTTGGGTGCATTCTCATTTTTATTTTAATTTGGCTAAATATTGTCTGATTACGATCTGATCACTTCAAAATACATCTTAATCCCACGTGTAAGCAGCACTTTAGATAACAAAGTTGACATGATAACTGTAGCTGCAGCTGCTAATAAGTCACACATCAATGCAAAACAAGCAAATAGGCTCAGAGAAGCCCTTAGAAGATTTGGCCTATTTGTCAAACTTAAGGATTTATTTTTATGTTTGAGTCATGCAACCAAGATAGTTTTTTTTCCAGCTGGTTGTGATGTTTATTTCAGCTAGAGCTTGAGTACAGTGAGTGATCTAATCAAGCCTAGTTTTTTGTGGCAGTGCCTTCCATTACCAGCAAAAAAGTGTGGTATTTTTATTCCTGTTACACCCACTTTTCACTGAAGTTTCTTGCTCTTGTCTAAAACTAGAGAAGTATAACATTCTATGTGAAATATGTGCAGAAAGAAAATGTTTGAAAAATTTTCTCCACTTAATGAAATAGGCATATAGTTGATGATCCATACGTTATGTGCTCTCTGCATTTGCCTTAAACTAATAATTACATAAAATGATTTTCATTTAATAAATATTTTTGACCACTTCCAAGGCCATTCTTGACCACAGTTATATTAAAATAGTATTTTTCTAAAATTGTTTTAAAGATATAGTTTGACATTTTGTTGCCTGACAACCTTATTGTGACAACAAGAACCCAGGAAGTTACTGTGCCTGGCAAAGAAATAGTCTGGCACATAACCCTCCCCAAAGTGTTGTTTTTACACTTTGGCTTTTATTCAGATTAAACAAACTAGATATAACATATTAATTAGTGAGCTTTGGAAGTGCTTGTTGGCAGATTTCTTTTATTGTACTACAGTATTGCACAGAACCAGGCTAGCTGTTTCCCCCATTTCCAGGCTTTGTGCTAAGCTAAGCTAAGCTAAGCTAAACTAAGCATCTACTGGCTGTAGCTTCATATTTTACGTGCAGGCATAAAAGCGGTATCAATGCTCTCACCTAACTCTTGGCAGGAAAGCAAATGCACATTTTTCCCCAAACATCAAACTATTCCTTTAATTGTGCAACCCTTTTGTAAATATTTTTCTAATTTGAAAGTGTTTCTGTATCCCAAACTTCATTCTAACTTTGCTGCCATTTCTAAAAGTTAAATCTTTCGAATGTTTTAGAGTGCTGTGATGGTTTAAATTTACTGACAATAATATAAATCTGGGGAAACACTGAACTGACTTTTTGAAATGCAAACTGTCAAATTTAAAGATAACAAATATGCACAAATGAAACAAAACTATCAGCCATCTGTAACTTAATTCTAAAATTATTGGCTTAATTCTTTAAAAGCCCATATTGGTCAAACACTGATGTGTGGTATTTCTACAGTATATGTTTCTGTGTGTGTGTGTGTGTGTGTGTGTGTGTGTGTGTGTGTTACTTTGTATGTGTAAAAACATGTGTCTGCGTGTGAGTGAATGTGTGGATTTGTGTATGTGTGTACACGAATCTAGCTGCAGCAACATCCAGATGCTGTCTCCCTGACTCCTTATCCCTCCTCCGGGCCAGCTGTCGTCACACAGATCAGATCAGACCAGAACAATGCCATTGTGACAACCTTCATTCTCTGTGCTGGAGCCTTGTGGAAAAGGGCGACCTTCAGCTGCAGAGCTTATAAAGGCGCTTCTGAATAGCCACAGTACAAAGCCCTGCATGTCTGCAGTCCAAAGCCCTGCGCCCTCATCATGTGTGTCTGTTTCAAAGCCCTCAGGAAATTTGCTGGCGAATCATAAGGGAATGTTATTTCTTCCAAACCATTCAGCACTTTGTTGAGCAGAACTTGCTGTGTTTCCTTTTTCCCACGATGCTTCGGTGCTTTACACTTGATCCCTTATATTGCTTTTCAGGTTTGGTTCGTAAAGCCAATCCATTTTATTATCAGCAGTTTTCCACTTCATTCTCTCTGTGTAATTGCACTGTAATTCTCAGATATTGTTATCATTACCGAGTAGATATTAGCTGTTAAACAACACTCTAATATCACCACAAGTGTACAGACATCTCTGCTCTGTAGGCTTTTTGAAGTTATGGTTACAGATGCCACCAACCTCTTGACAACAAAGGTCTGTTCAGTGATTTGATTGGTGAACTCTGTTTATGAAACGAGGACCACTCAGACACATTGTCACTGTCCCACCACATTCACCAGTATACCAATGAGCCACACAAACACACACATAGATCTGCACCTTTGACCACCCCAGGACTTGTTGTCTCAACTCAGAGATTACTTGTGCCACCACTCCACATGCATCCTTTCCCTCTCTTTTTCTCCCTTTCTTCGTCTCTCACACAGTCACCTCTGTCTTGCTGTTGGTCACAAAGTAGGGCTGTGTGGGGAGGAAGTGCTGGCTGTGGCTGTGGTTTCTGGTGCCGTGGAGCTGGTTGGGCTCCAGCACGGTACACTGAGGCCTCTTGTGCCCGTAGGTCTTCCTCCGGCCCACCGTCTCAGTCCCATCCCAGCCCTTCAGTCCCAGACCCATCGTATGCCCAGCTGCAATTGTGTTGGAACTGTACGCCAATGGGCGGCCCATTGTAGCTGAGCTGGAGCCAATGGTGGTCTCTCTGGCCCTGGAGATACCCAGGGACATGCCACCTGGCATGGTCCCCGCCATGTGTGCCAGGGAGGTAGCCCCGAGTCCTGGCGGCTTGCTACTGTGGCTGTGAGCATGAGTGTGAGAGCTGTGAGAGCTGTGGGCAATGTGACCATGGCTGCCTTTGGGTTTCTGGCCATTCGGCTTGTGTCCCCCTCCTCCGCCACCGGCTATGTGCCGTTCTGTCGGAAGGGTTGAGACGTTAGAGATGCTGGGCATCTCAGTGACATAGGTGGCCACTGGCTCAGGAGTCAGTGGACCCAGGGAGGTCATAGGAGTCATGGAGGACATCGGGGTGAGGGAGGTCATGGGTGTCATAGAGGTCATGGGCATCATAGACGTCATTGAAGTCATAGAGGTCATCTGGGTGATGCTGGGATTCATGGGATTGGAGGACATTGGGTTAGAAGCCATGGGGTTGGTAGTCATCGGAGGAGTCATCGAGGACATGTTGCCCATGGGGGGTCTGGAGTTGCCCATGGGCTGGAGAGGAAGCCCACCCTTCGTTGGCAGCTCGACCATCAGCCGACGCTTGTAGATCTCACCGTTGTACTTGGCAGCTGACAGAGGAGGGAGAGAGAGAGAAACAAAGCTAATGAAAATGTTAAGCGGATATTAAAGAGCTGCTAAAAGAGCACAGCTGAAATCTTGGGTTAAATGTTGAAATCTAAATTAATTTGCTTCCTCCAATTTGGCAGTTTGCTCTTTTAGAAGTCTCAGTTGTGAAAAAAAAACAATATCCTCAGCGCGTCAGTTTTGCTACTGTGGAACAATAAGAAAAAAACCTGTTATATAGAGTGACTCATAAAATAAGACTTTAAGCAGTTTGCAAATCAGACATGCACATGCACATGTCTTAGTTTGCATATGGACAGAAGTTTGGATAGAAAACATCCCATTCTTTTCCACTCCCACAATCTGAGCGTCGTATAACAAACCCATATACTTTAACTTTGTTAGTCAGCCTACCCTCCTCTACTGTAACTGACCAAACAGGGAGTCAGGGCTACTGTGAATGCCTGCAAATAGAGGCTTGTCGTGCCACCGGAGGAGTTAAATCAAAAGGAAAGCCCAGAATGTCTCCTCCACCTCGCCTCTTCCTCCCTTATGAAGCCAAGAAAACATCTCATTTCTGTGTGGTGGGAAGGTGTTCACTATGATACAAAGAGCAAGAATATCTGGCAGAAAGATGTGAGCCCATTACAACGTGCGCTATGGTGGTCAGTTTTCCAACATGGTGTGTGTTTTTCCCCCTTTTGACAAATAAAAAGAGAGGACTTCAAGAAGACCTTGTTGACTGCCCTTTTTAGGGAGGACAGTCAACATGGACGCATGCCCCTTAGCTGTCTGTGGCTCCAAACATTGAGCAGCAGGATGTAATTTTCCTTTCCACATATAATAAGGTGGAGATTTCGAGAAGACCTTGTGGACTGCATAAATTAAGAGTAGTTTGAATCCAAATCCTTAAAGTTTTTTGATACAAAGATATAGGTCTTGCTTTGTGAATGTGAAACAGGGTTTGTGCGGTGATTGGGTCCACTTGACATGTATCCAGTAGTATAGGTTTAGTGGCTAACAGGTGCTCTCAAATCAATTGGATAAAATGCATTTACAGTGCTAAATTGATCATAAAGCATGAAGTAGTGCATTCTGTAATGAAGACAGGAAGCCACTAGCTAGCTAAAATAACTTGTTGATTATTTGTTGTGTGCTTAGTCTGAGTGTGGCCAGCCAAATGTGTGACTGACCGGTGCATATAAATGGCAGCACAGAAATAATCACAGGTCTCCTCTCCATCATTCCTCCCACAACACTACACACCGAGTTAAGGAGTTGCTTAACTACAAGAGTAAGGAAGAGGAAATCGGTACTGTACATACAGTATATACAGTATAAACATACATGCGTGCACATACAAAGCCGAACCTACGTGTATCTATCTACTTACACGCAGACTGAATCAACACACAGCAGCGTCAGCCTCAGTGTGCTCTGTGTTGGTGTAAGCATCTACCTATATCTTCTGTATGCCTGTGTGCGTTTTGTTTGCTCTGGATCACTCAGGTTTAATGCCTCACATTTATTCCTCTCTTTGCCAGTCACTGTCACCAAGCTACAGTCTCTCTTATCACTGCGAATTGTGACCTTTTTTCCCGTCGAATTCACGTTCACAGTCGAGTCATTACTCTTTAGCCCTTGTTGCCTCCACGTCCTTGAAGATAAAGTTAACACACTCAGCGAGTTTGCTTTGCCGCTGTAACTATAAATCTAGTTTATCGCTCAGTGGACGGGGAGAGAAGCGAGCGAGCGGCCCTGTCAAGGCATAGCAGAGGGGCTTGTGAAGGAGGGGGGGGGGGGGGGGTCTCACCCGTCGAGTTGCCGCTAGACCGCCCCTGGGGATCAAACTTGCTCTGGCGACAGGTGAATCAATCCGGCGGCAGTCAGCTCGACGGTGCACATATCCAGCGGCGTACGTGAGTGGAAAAGGAAAACACCACTGTTACGCAGTGTGGGCTCTGCATGCCTCTGCCTGAGAAAGGCCAGCATCCCACAGAGGCTAACACACATTATGCATCAGGAAATAAAATCAAACACTGCCTCTCTGAAGTCCCTCAGTGCCAATAACACAAGAGCCTAATTAGGTTTAGACCAGTATGTCAACCTGGTTTTTATTAGCCAATCAGGTTGTCTACTGCGATGATGGAGGGTTTATATAAGTCTTTAAAACCTGCAATAAATGTCCTTTAAAATTTTACAATGTTTTTGCAAATTCAAAGTTCTAATCTATTCTTGAGATGTTTTAGCATTTACTCTAAGTGGGTGGATTTCCCTGTCATAGTGCTGCCACCCTACCCAAAAACATCCATTAGTCTGGGTTTTAGTAGAGAGTTTTATTGTCCTATGATGAAGTAAATGCTGTCAGTGTGGCTTTTTCACTCTGATAAGTAAATTCTTTACAGTTAAATGGTTGTATTCTTTGGCAGGAAAATGGTCTAATATAAAGGTACTAAATTTTTGGCACAGAATGTGAGATTTAATGCTCTCTGTAGTAGATCAGCTGTGGAAATACAGTAATGTCAGGCAAAGAGGCTTGATTATTTGGAATTGTAGTACATAAAATAGGCCATTAGAGACAGTAGGTGAGAGAAACTGACATATTATGGTCATAAACATTTTAGCCACCATGACATGATTAATCCTACTAAATTTTGTGATCCACTAAGCAGCATCTAGTTTGAGACACTGTTGAATGTGATGTAGGAAGCTGGTGCAGTTCCATCCCCCACTTTCTGAGGATCTACATGTACTCTGCAGAGCAGCCGTGATACACTTATTAACAGGCATGTAGGAACACGGTCGTCCTCTGGGCTGAGCTACAGGTCTGCATCCAGGGACCTGATTAGTTTCATTTTTCCTTGGTTGCAGTTAGAATTCGATAAAAGTTACCTTATACAGATGCACAGGGGGACAGCGGAGATGGCTATTGATTGACAGAAGTGTGGCTTATCAGCTGGACGGTAGAGTATTGGGAAAGTGGCAGATGCAATTAAAGAAAAGGAAAAAAAAGGCAGCTGAAAATAGTGTTGATCTTAAGCCCAGGTGAGACCAAAGATTCATGCCGAGACGAGTTGAAACTTGCAACTACTTGCAATGTGCCGGGTCTGCAATGTTCTGCCAGTTTTACACCAATGCGACTAGATGAGATGTAGTAGTATAGTTTCCATAGCAACAACTCCCTGTACTTCTCTGTTCTACCTTTTCAGGCATTTTTTTTGGAGATGGATATAATTTGAAGTGTCCTAAAATATGAATGAGGACAGTGATAGTGACTTACTTGCTACAGTTGCATTTCTAGGATTGGTGAAACGGCGAAAACATAAAAAAAAACAAGAGGGTTGAGATGACAGGCTGACTTCGCTACGAGCTGATTGGCCGTTGAAACAGGTGGCGTGCCTTACGATCTAAAACCAGACACTGGCGACTTGACAAGCTGAGTCGCTGGCGACGCCATCAGCCAACTTGAGTCGAGCTGAGATGGGCCAGTTCACGAATCCTTGGTCTGAACTGGCCTCTAGACTTGGTTCTATTTCTCATGGACTCAACAGGCAGTGAAAACACTTTGCATTTGGTTTTGTTTGCTGTCATTTAGTCCCTCTCCCTCTCCCTCTCCCTCTCTCTCTCTCTCTCCCTCTCTCTCTCCCTCTTTCCCTCTCATACTCCACACACACACATTTTTCACAGCTTGTGTGTGACGTTCCCATCATTTGACTCACAGTAATGGCAGCTTGCCTCCTGGAATCCAGGGTTGCTGTATATCTCTGGACAGATTTCCAATCATTTCATAGGAGCCTCTTTGAATACCACTTGTGGAATGGAAATCTGTCAGTCAAGTGTGCGCCCGAAGCGGGGAGGCCTCCCTTCAATTACAGAAATGGAATCAGATATGAGCCGCTATAAGGGAGGATCGAGATTAGCAGCCCAATGATCCTTTAAGGAGCGAGATGGAGCGTGATGTATTGAGGGGGGAGGTTACGGGGTGAAGAGGAGATGGCGCGTGTAGGAGGGGGAGACAAAAGAAGCAAAGAGAAAAAGTGAGTGAAAATGCAGAGGAGAGGGCCAGAGGCGGATGATAGAGGCGACGATATGATAGAAGGAAAGAAGAGAAGATTCAAAATAGGGAGAGGTGGGAGGGAAGGAGCAGGAGAGAAGGTGAGCGGAAATGAAGGGGACAGGGAGCTAAGGCATTAAAGGTTAGATGAGCAAACAGAGGAAGGAAAATGGTCTAGGAGACGTGGTGAAGGGCCATTTTAGATATAACAAAGCAGAGTGGAAGAAGTGGGGTTCAAAAGGAACTGAAGAGGAGGAAGGGTAGAACATTGGCAGACGTGCGCTAAAAGGTTTTAACCGGGACCCAATTCAATCTTCGCAGAGAGGACCTCTTTCTTCCTCATTGGAAATAAACCACACTGGTAGTTTTGCACGTTTTGTCCCATTAACTTGTTAACGTGTTTACACTTTAAGTACTTACAACCATTTTTCAGAGCCCACTGCGGGTTATTTTTTTAAAAGATCGATCTGATTCCCTCCAGGCATTCACTGTCTCAGAACATGTCAGTACATTATGAAAATCAACTTGCAGAGGCTTAATACCGCCTCAGAATAGAAATCAATCACAGTGAAAACTTAGTCTGGAACATTTTTAGCAAAGTTATCGTTGGATAGTAGATGCAGTGGACTTTTGTGAGAAACTAACACTGCCATTTGAATAGTCCCCCTCCACTCCAAAATTGTTACTACTTGTGGGAATCCCAGGATTGATTTGATTCAGAATAAAGTCTTGATTCAAAACCAATCATTGATTCACTGCTGGGAAAAATGAAGAAATAGCATCTATGAGACATAAGGATGAGACACCTTATTCCCAGCAGTTAAACCTTTCAAATGGAAAATGTATATATACATTTTCATATAAATTCTGGATTTTTCAATAAGGGAGAGTTTCACAACAAGCATGTTTGTGTCTTCAGGTCTGAGTCCCAGACAATATAGGTGCAGAAAGAATGCGTTTGAGCATAGAAATATAGTGTCAAAGGAAAAATACATCTTTGAATTGTATATTCTCAATTTGTAAAAGTTAAGGGATTCCAGTAATTTTGCTAGAATTAGCCTTTTCCTTTTGTCCCTATTGTATGTCAACCTGCCTCATCGATTTTCCCTACAGTTACATATTTCCTACTTTTCCCAAATGTCATCCTCACTCCCCAGAGTATATGCTGCATCTATCTTTTGTTTTTCGTGGGATGAGATGAAAGGAAAGCTGTACCCTAACATCACAGAGCAAGGTGGGGATGGATCCCTTATTTGAATTGTGGCGTGTCTTGTGGCTGCGCTGCACTCTGCTCTATTGAAGCTCCTGTCAGCGGAGAAATTGGCACAGCTGCCTCTCCTATGATGGAATCCTTCTCTGGTTGCTGAATATTAGCGCAAAACGCTGAATTAATAAATAGTCCCTTTGTTCTTTGATCCTCAAGGGATCCAAGATGCCTTCCTTTGGCATTTTAGAAAACTGAGCAATTTTCTGCAATCAAACACAGCTGTGCTGAAAATATCTATTGCCTGATGTCTATATTTGGCCAGTTATCTGGGAATTATAAAAATAGCACTAACAAACAATAAAGATGCCAGGTTCCAGGACTCACAGTGATAGTGTTAATCACTATTCAGTGATGTGCTTGTAGTGTGGCTTGCTTTTATGCTCAAAGATGAGGTGTCCACTTATCTGTTTTCTCTGTCTTCAATTTGGATGACAATTATATAAACTGCTGCCATAATTATGCAAAATCTTGCTCCACAAAGCACAAAGTAGCGCTTAACATGATAATCTGTTAATGTAACATGCCTGAGGATACGTCAGGGCCCTCCACATGCATTTACATTTACAATAGAGAGAAAGTTCACACCTACATTTGTCAGTCCGATATACTTTTACTTTCTGCTGCTTGGCATGCAGGAAAAGGCTTTTCAAAGACAAGCTCTGAATATTGTCTAATAAAGGTCACAAATGAAGAAATAGCATCTGTTCCTAGACGTGATATATAGATGTGTTTGTATTATACCTGCCGTGAGTGGGCTGAATGAAGTGAGTGTCTAGCAGAACCAGGCTGACAGACACTCACAATGAAAAATGTACAAGTCAATCTCAAATGACTTCAGGTTATGAAATAGTGATGACACTGCCAATAACAAATGGGCACGGTGAGGCAAATTCAAATCAGCTGCACTGGCGACTGAGCTCATTGTATTTGGTGGCACACATTAAACTGTGGAACAGCTTGATAAGCAGGCTGTTTCTGTTTTACACCACGTCCAGTTTGGTAGTGCAGTCCCTAACACCTGTCAGCTCTGCCTGCTGGACTGCTATTAGTTTAGTCACATCGTTCCTGGTGACCTCTGGAAAAATCATCTTTGTGTTTGGATCACAAAACATTCACTGCCAACTCAGGATGCATCAGACAGTGACTCCGCCAGCAAGACTAAGGGAAGCCCCAAGATTCATTGTGACAGTGATGCACCCTCTCCAAACACTGCTAGAGTCAGAGCCAGCAGCAACAACTGGTCAAATCAGCACCTGTTTCTTTGCAACCAATAGTGCAACATCAAGCACGCTGCCTATATCGAACTGTGTAAAAAAAAAAATCCCTGTGTTGTTCAGCTCGTCTTAAAAATTACAGATAATACGATAATAAGAGAACTTGACAGACACTCACCCACAGCCTTCAGGGATGCGTACTTGTTGATATCCTTGTTTTGCTGCTGCTGTTGCTGTTGCTGCTGTTGCTGCTGATGTTCATAGACATGAGCCAGCTGGCTGAGGGCAGGGTACGGGTGCTGCTGGCCCATGTTTGAGCCGGGTCCCACGTTGTTGTTGATCTGACCACCCTCTGTGGGCAAGGACACATAACAGGACAAGGTTACAGTCAGGTATAGGAGCACTGACGATTCAAAGCTCAAGTCTGATTGGTCAGTAAGCCGCTTCCGATGTGCACTTGCTGGTTAAATGATTTGCTAAAAGGAATTTTGACAGGAAGATCGCTCATTCAAATTTCCCACTTAATGTGAAATCTGGCACATGCAGCCATTTCAGCATGTTGTTTTGGGCGTTTTAGGAACAGGACCATTGTTCTTGGACATAGTTTGGCTGATCTTCTGCACTGAATGCTCCAAATGTTAAATGCTCTGCAATCTGTCTTAATGCTCTGGGTTGGAGATAAAGTTTGCATATCTGATTGATCTACATGTTGAACCGCCTTGCATAGTTTACAGAGTTGTGCTCTGTATTTCGCCACACGGCTGAACTATAAACTTCTGTCTCCTGTTTATGGTGTAAGATGTAACAGATGTTTAAAATTAATACAATATTCTGGGTGCAAAATTTGCTAACTGCAATGTAATAAATTCCCCTTATTCAATAAGCGATAATTAGATTTTAAAAGTTGTGGTGAACATCTACTCTACATCATTATTGCAGCACATATAGCTAGAAATGATCCACTATGGCCATATTTGATCAGTCAGTGGATTAGGCTTCCTCCACAACTGCGCCTAAAGCTGCACCTCTTCTGGAAGACGCAGGAACCAGATGGCAGGATAACACATCCACGAATGTACAGATGGATATGAAGGGCGGCGCCGGCAGCTCGACAGAGTTGTACGAGAGCAGCAGGGAAGTGTAGCAAAACTGCACAGTCTGACTTTAAAGCACAGGCGAATGTTAAAATATGTGTGGGAATTCAGAGGACTCTCTTCAGGATTGTTCTCTCTGCGCTGAGCCTGACAGATAATTGCAAATTCCTGTTACTGAAGGAGAAGGTATCCCTGTTAAGTGAATACACTCTGTTAAAAGCCCCAATACTGCCACTTGAGAAGTGGGGAAAAAAAGTTAAGATGCAGAGAGCGAGGGGAAGAAATGAGAGGGAGAAACGTGAAATAGAAAAGAGAGAGGGATGAGGATGCATAAAGAATGAAGAGAGTGAGAAAAAAGTGGTTGGCAGAGAAACAAAGGAGGTGTGTGAAGCACAGAGGGAGCTAGACAAAATCATAAAGGCAGAAAGCACAAGGAAAGACTATAGAAGGACAGTAAAAGATGGACAATCTCAACAGTCCTATAAATACAAACTCTTCCTCCCCTCTTTCTCCTTCCAGTCCTATTACAGGTGCTCGTACAGATGGTCTTTTGTTGCTCCACAGCAAATAGAAGGGGAAGTTGTGTGGCAACAAGCCGACAATATTGATTTCCTCCACCATTTTCTCACTGTTTCATCTCAGTGGTGCAATGTTGAACCACGAGGTGCGCTCAAAGGCCTTAAAACCAGCACAGTCCAACTGCCAAGGCAAAGCAAGTTGTGTAATTAGTTGTGTAACTAATTAATCACTTAGCCCTGGCACTGACTCAAACCACACACACACACACACGCAAGATCACACACAATTGTGAAAATTCGATATCCTATCAAGGCACAAGTGCACCTCCTTTTTAGCAGTGAACCCATGAACTGTCATGGAAGTGGCAGCACAAAATTATACACTGCAGTTACAAAAAAAGATGAGACTACCTCACATTTGTACTGTATACTAAATTGTGATTGCATGCAAACGTTATTAATAATGAAAAGTTAGAGTTTAAATACCAGAGAGGCTACAAACACAATGCAATTTTTGCATTTGGCAGAGTCCTGTTTGACTCTGCCAAATAACAGTATCTGATTACAGCGGTGGTGTATTTTGGCTTAAAGCAGTTGTTTGGGAAATATACTTATTCACTGTCTGGTACAGAGTTAGATGAGAAGATTGCTAGCATTTAGAATGCCATCAATCTTCTCGTCTAACTCTGCTCCAGAAATTGATTTGAGAACAGCGTTTCCCAAAATGTTAAACTGCTTATTTAAATGTAAGTGGGACCAGTAGCATGGTAAACCACGGTTAAAGGCAAGAGTTGCACAGTTCATTAGGCTCCTATAGTAATTTTAACTATCTGTTGCTGCAATTTTAAGTATTGCATTAACAGATAATAAAAATTATTACAGGAGCATAAAAATGAGCGTGCCAGTCCAAATTTTGCCCTTAACAGCCCCTGCTTTAACCAGCACCTGTTAAAAAATGTTTTATGTAATTTGTTAAATGTTATTTGCATCATCCATTTTCAACAGTAAACCAAGTTCGAAAGAAGCACATTCAACACCTCATGGAGGCTTACAGTACAGTAAGAACGGTGATTCATACATTAAATTGCAGCTGTTAGGGTTAGGACTTACAATCGTATTTATTTATTTATCGTTTTATTGGACTCTGTATCCATTTTGGGAAAAACAATTTCTGCAGTTTATCACATTATACCACAGACCTTTTAAGTGATCCAGTCTATAAAACATTTGTCCCTTCATCTCTATTGCTCATGCATAATATCGAAGACAAGAATTAATGCTGTTTACTGCTGCTCTCTGTGAAGCGCACTGTTTGATCCACTTTACTCTAATTCTGTATCAGAGTGAAACACAGTCAACAATCTCTTCTCCTCTGCTTCTCTTTTCTTGCAGAGTGCTAATTGTAATTATTTCAGGTTCATAGGAACACTTTATTAGCTCTCTTCACACACTCAGTTGACAAGGGTGACAAAGATTATGGAAATTTGAGCCAAAATACATATCATTTCTCACCTCGCCTCATCCAATCTTGAGAGATAAACAAAAAAATAGACCCTTCCATCCAGCTGTTCTAATATCTTTCTGCTCCAGGATCCGTCCTCATAAAAGCATCATCCCTGCATTTTGATTTTAGTGAAAAAGATCACACACACACACACACACACACACAGACGCACAAAAGAAAACACAGCACCCTGATGACATCATCACACTATGAACCCATTCACCAGGATGAGTGACAGCTGTCACCAGGATGCCCGTCAGGATGAGGACAGGGAGGCGATGGGGGTCTGCTGGTGTGGCCACAGTGCCTCACCAAGCTGAACCAAAACATGGTGATTCTCTAGGGTCACCGCAGTCTTTAACCGTCTCCAGTGTCTGCCAGTTTTTATTCCCGCTACCGGAGTAATAATGAAAGATTCTCCAACAATGTTTAGGTAGGTGGTACGTGTCAAAGTAACAGCCACATGAATGGCAGGACCCAAGGCTTCCCAGCAGAATATTTCCCAAAGCATCACACTGCCTCCACCGGCTCGCCTTCTTCCCACAGTGCATCCTGGTGCCATGTCTTCCCCAGGTAAGCAACACACACACACACCCGGCCATCCACATGATGTAAAACAAACATGATTCATCAGACCTGGCCACCTTCTTCCATTGCTCCGTGGTCCAGTTCTGATGCATTCATTAAATTAATTCGTTCCATTTGTATACTTGTAAGACTTTGCAAATGAAAGATTAAAATGCCTTTAAAATTCCTAATGTAATCTTGATAATCTGCTTTTGGGACTCAGTGCCTTCAAAATAAAAGACCAAAAATGGATGCTTGGGATTCTTAAAAGTGGTCGGTCCAGTCCTCTCTCTTAACTCCAGCACTCTGTAATTCAATCTTCTAAATCTTCCACATATATGCACTCCAACACTGGGACATGAAAATCTTCTTTAAATTTTTACTGAGGGGATGCGAAAAAACACTGGTATGTGGTCTCCGAAGTAGCCAGTCTGGGTGCTTTTGGAAATACTTAGTGTTGACTGTAATCCTGTAAGGGGGTGTAATCCTGTAAGAGGGCTTTTACACCAACAATAGCAACAAAAGTAGCAACAAAACAAAAAAAAAAATGCAGGCTTCCCCATTCATTTCAACAAGGCTGCAGCAGGGGGTCCCAGTGCAGACGGCTCTGCATTGGCCAAAAACATAGAACATTTTAGTGGGTATCTTGTAGTAGTGCGGTAATATGTGTGAGGTAGAGGGCACGCAACGGCACATTATGTCTAGATAGCCTTACAACTGGCACAGATAATGTGCTAAATCAATTAAATAAGGTGCTAACGTCATAGACAGCGGCTGAATCATTCAGTTCAGGATGTCATTGCTTTCATTTGAATCACGTTGTCACTTAAATCTTTTTATGCTTTCCTTATAATGTTTTGGTTTTAAAGTCCTGGTATAGTCGTTGTGCTTCTTCTTCAAATTCTCCATCTCCTTCCAAAGTTAAAACTTTGGGAGCAATACCAGATGGGATTTTGCTCACAGTTGTTTTCGCCATGTGTAGCCATGTTCTCCACTGAAAACAATGTCTGTCTCATGATTTTGGTGTGAAAGGTTTAGGACGGCTAATGCACCAATCTGTCCAAGTGTCTGTGGTTAAAGTTTGCATTTGTGTGGGTGACACACTATTCATTGTCTGTTCAGTCATGATGGCTATCACTGCTTGTGCTAGCAGGCCAGTCCTCCTTCTACTAACTATAAATCAGCTCAGCTAGATCACCATTTCAACAAAGTCAAAGAAATTCAAGTACTATTCCGTTCTAATTGAACAGAGCAGAGGCAACAACAGGTTACAGAAAAGTGTTTGTAGCCATGTTAGTTACATTTGGTGTATAACCTCTGTGTGTTTGAGATATGGGGAAAAAGCACTTCTTCAACCAACCACCCAGACATTGACTGTATACTGATTAATTTAAAACACACTGCCATGCTAAAATTCTGATTCAGAAGTGTTAGGGTTAGCACACAAACCAAGCATTTGCTGCTAGCTCAATTTAAGTTCAATTTACATGTCAAAATATGCAGAAACGCCCATGAAAGAGATGTCTTTTTTGTGTTTTCCTATCTAAAGTATGAAATCCACAGTTCTGAATTAAAATCCAATCCATCCAGGTGCACCGTTTCCATCAGCAGGTGTTTTCCATCTCACAGCCAGCTGAACGGCTGCCAGAAGAGTTCTAAAGGTCAGTTATTATGATTTTCCTCAGACCTCTGTGAGCTTGACAAGATGGACGTCTGACTTTGGAAGATTACTGCTGCCCACTATGAAAGATTTATCATTTCCATGTATGCCATTTTACTCTTAAGAAATGCTCACAACACTGGCTATATGTAGGAGTATATTGTAAATTGGCTTACGGTTGAATCATTGCTACATTAAATCAATCACTGACAGGAGGAAACTGGGCATTTATTTATATGAAGTCGTCACAGAGTACTACTTAAGGAATTGTGGGTAAAAGCAATTGATTTGATCGTGCATTTGGTTTTAAATGTATGCTGCCGTTTACTTTTAACAGAAAGGAAAAAGACATTTTCATGAATTCACTCTGCAGGGCGAAGACGCAGGAATGTCAGGATTACAGCAAGTGTGACGGCACTGATGAGACGGCATGTGGATGATGAGCTTATGACCGCCAGGTAACAGACAGTGCCGTCAGCAAACGCACAACAGGAGTGTGCACTACATAACACTGCAGAGGCAGAGTCGTATGGCACCAACACATAGAGCGCTTTCAAAGCCGCGCTGTCTCCCTCGTGGGAAGCCAGACATCCAGTGTGCAGCCGAGAGGCAATCCTCCCGGGGCAGAAAGGGTATCTGTGCTTTTCTCATGTCCCAGACAGGAACACAGTCTGTTGGAAGTAGACAGTAACTGTGTCCCTTGATGAGTTGTTGTATGTGTATGTGTTCAAGAGAAAATGAAGAAGAGAGAGCCAGAGCACACGCATGTAGGAGTGCTTCTATCTCATCCTTGGCCTGACTCCATCGCTACGGGCTGTACTGTACAGTGCAATTTCACTGCTTGTTTGATTCGGCGCTCAAAATTGTAAGCAGCTGACTCATCTATTATTCCCTCTTTCTTCTCACTCTGCAAATGGATAAACCCTCTTCTTTTCTTCAGCTGCAAAACTGCCTCTCTGTCATTACTCAACCCTCTCCATCTCTCTCTTCCTCTCTCTCTTGTCATGGCAACAGTATTCTCTCGTGTAGTATTTGCTCTGCAGCACACGGCGAGTTCGCATTGTCCCGCAGTCACCCGCGCCCACATATCAACAGGCAGGCCGGCTGTACTGTACTGAAAAACTCATTGTTATGCAACCTATGTTCTGCTGCCTGCTGCTCTGTCGGTCTGCCTGTTCATCCCTCTCCACTTATTCTTCACGTGTCTGCTTGCATCCTCTGAGCTCGTTCTAGGTCACATCCTAACAGCTTTGTCAGGCATTGTCAAAAAAGCATGCATGTTTTATTGGAAGACTCGCTCTAGCTTGGTAAAAAGGCAATTTTGTGAGTCATTATTGGGTATAACCGAGCAAAGCATTTTGATGCTGAATAGATGTTGACACAAAAGTCTGCACCGACGACGAAAACCTGTGTAAATAGAGCCTCAGAATGAAAGATGAGATGTGTGCAGTTGTCCAAAGCTGCTGCCTGTATTGTTTTGTGAAAGTGGGTGCGACAGTAAACATCTTTGTGATATTAGATCAGAGCAGTAGTATGAATGCATCCTGAGACTACAAATGGGCAATCTCTAATGTGTGAAGCTTTCTGTATTTGTAATGTAGCTTTGAGAGCTCTTGACTCGTCCAAGTCATTCACCCTCATTTGACAGTGTGCACACATCCTTGTGCATGTGTGGGAGTGTGTGGGGTCCTCTCTGTTTCTCTGCATATGCATATTTAGTCACACTGAAAATTTTAAGCGGGTTATGTGTGAGCCTGTGTGAGGCGGGCGTCGAGAGCTTCCTCTTTATTTGCCCTCCTGTCTGTTTACAGTACATAAGAAGCACTGCGTCTGTCCTGACCTCATCCCTTCGGCGCATATCTCTCTCCAGCAGCGCCGAGGACAGCGAGGATCACAGAGTGAGCGGAGGCCTCACTACGCGCCTGCTGAGCTCACTGGGATTTCGTGAGCCGGGTGTAAAATCCCCTTTGTGTGGTGGACGGTAAGGTGAGGGAGCTCATGGGGAGGATTGAGAAAGGAAGGGGGCCCTGAGGTGAACGGGTCAGACCTACTGTAGGTGATTGGTGGGCAGGGGGGAGAAAATTCATCGAATCCCTAAAAATAAATAAATAAACAAGAAAGTTTGCTAGAATGAGAGAGAAATAGAAAGCAAGAGAAGAACAGATGTCCAAGGCTACGTGGGTCTTGCTACCTGCTGGCGCTGTCAGCAGTAGGAGGCAAGTTTGAAGTGTAAGGGCCAAAAAGCTCACAGATAGAAACTATTTGACACCGATGCTTACTGTTTGAAAGATGACCAGCTTTACGAGAGCCAAGCATACTGCATACAGCTTTTAGAGGTGCTTCAAAAGTCACTAAGTAGCCTACTTTAGAACAGTGATTCCCAACCAGAGGTATTGTACCCCAGGGGATACTTCTGCATTTTGCCAGGGGGAGCGTGGAACGACTGCGGAGTAGCTTGACTAATTTGATAAAAAAATGACAAGTATATTTTTAAAAACAATATTGAGTCAGCTAATACCTGAGCATCACAAGTTGCGACTAAGAGTGCATGAAAAATTGTTAGCAAGCGAGCAGAGAAGCAAAGAGAAATAGCTAGTGATCTAAAAGAAATGGATATACAAATAGTTTTCCAAAAGGAAATGGATGAATGATCAGTTGAAGTAGAACGCTTTTTTGATAAATGGTGACATAGCTAAATGTAAACATTAAAATAGTTAGTTAAAAAGTCACAGATAAGCAACTGAAATAGTTTGACTTGACTTTGCTGTTTAGAAACAGTAGATTTTAGAGCCACAAAACAAGAAATTGCATGAACATTTATCTGACCATGTTAATGGCACGTCACTGGCACCAACCTTCATTTATTTGCCCGGAAACATTGCTTTAAGCATTTGGGTGTGCATGGCCATGAATAATACATCTCATGTAGCTTAGCCTTAAGGCTGCTGTATTGCATTCGGTGCACAACACTGTCTGGCTGCTCCACAGCAATGTGTCAGACCCTCAGCCTTATATATGGCCTTGTTTTCCAAACATTGTTCATATCATTATCGTCACCATATGCTGCTAGCTTTGTCTTCGCTCATTAGCGCATCAGTACGCCCCCCATTTAGGAGGAGAAAAGCTGCGGAATTCTTTCTAATAACTGCAATTTCATATCGGCAAGAAATCAACCACAACATTGGCCTGGTCTGAGTGCAACACTGGAAAAAGCTCTAGATTAGTAACATGACAGGCAACCTATAGTAAGGGATGCAAAGGTCTGAGCCACATTGCTATAATCGTGATGCTAAACTAACCATTGAAGAGAAACACACTCAGAGTAGAATCATGAATAATTGATCCAACTTTATTTCTTACCAGTTACCTCAACTCGGGGTATTTGCCGATACCGATTCCTGATCCAATGCTAGTATCCTCTTGTTCCTAAATTTCAAAATCCGTGCAACACACTCAGTGGAACATATTGGGATAATTTTATGTGAGGCAACATGCGGCTGTGCTGCTAAAAACTGTGACTTAATGAATGGAACTGATTGATTGAATGACACTTACAAAGAAACTGTTCATTGTGGATTGGTGGCACCTGGCCGAAGCCTGATCCACTTAATGAGATCAGAATCGGCATATTAGATTAGAGATGTGTGAATGCATAACATCGGATCGGTATCTGCCCCAATACTGCCCTTAATGAAAGGATGGTTGGCTCTGGTGTGACTGATCCACATTAAATACAGCTTCTTTGTCTATGTCATTATAAAATTAACTGTTGCCAATATCACTTACATGTATTTAGTCAAGGTAGACTGTTAACTTAGTTTTCCCTGCCACAGCAATCCCTGGCCTTTTGCTACCTTACATAAAAATGATTGAACAAATGAGTTCAGTGTAGTGAGGCGTGTTGGCAGATACCCTGAACTGAGGTATCAAGAGAGAAAGCGTAGGATTTGTGCATCCCTACAAAGAGAGGTCAAGTTTAACCTTGAAAACAGACTAAAACATTTAATCTCTGCTCACTAAATCCTTTTCATTTTAACCAAAGCAAGTGACTAAGCAGGTCTCAAAGAAATGGCCATTTTTTGGTATTTGAAAATATCAGAATTCTGAGACATGATTTTATAAGTGCCTTGGGCAGTCATTTCCGGTGGCTACAGACTGGGTGTTCCTCCCTGTGACAGGGCTCATCAGTCACCGGGCCAGAGAGAGACAGAGAGAGAGAGAGAGAGAGAGAGAGAGAGAGAACGTAAACAGAGAAATAAATACCTGCTCCACTAAAGCACATGATTGACAAAGAGGAGCCCCTATTCATCATGATGATGGAGCACCACTCAAAGAAACAGAGCATCCGCAATAACATCTGGGCCCATTGTTTTTCTCAATGATCTTCTGCCTCTCTCACAGAAAAATGTTCCATTTTTAAGTCATGGCCTGATTGTTTATGAATTTGCCAGAAAAAGAGGCCAATTTTAAAAGTTATTGTCTCCTTTATGTTTGCCCTCTTCCAACTTTTTGCTTCTTCTCCCTCTGAGTCTGTCTTCAAGAGCTCGTTTGTGTGTTTCCGAGGATCCTGATTGGCAGGATGCTACCACTGCAGTGCCACCTTGACTTACTGGGCCGTACTGTTTCCCCGCCTCAACCACTGTTATGAGTCAGCAGTGGGGCTGCCGCTCCATCAACCGAGAGGCAACATGCTACTAGTGACAAAGCGAGACAGACAGATAGGGAGGGAAGCAGTGGGAGATGGTGATGATAATGATGTGTGTCTCCACGGGGGGGGGGTTGACACCTCTGTCAACATGTCAGCATACCACAGGAGAGACACAGCAAGGACACTGCTTTCCAATGGTTGCTTGTGAAAGCTTGTCAGGTAGTTATAGTATTTATGATGACAAAAGCAAAGCAAAACACACGTGATTTAAACTCAAGGAATACAATGTAAAGCGTGAACTAACTTTGTTTTTGCAAAAGGCCTTTAAAGAGTATTGTAGATAGTATTGTGTTTTGTTTTGATCAAGTATCGGGGATGTTCTCTTTCTGCCACTTTGATCCTTCTACATGTTCAATTGCTATATTGAATAGATGATTGCTTTTTAGCCACGCTAGTGGCGTGATCGGTCAGTTTGTCCACAGTAGAATATCACAAATAAATGCTGAGTGCCGTGAAACTTTGCACAGACATCCATGGTTCCCATGTGACTTTGTTGATCCCCTTACAGTACCTGTCCTCTAGGGCCGCCATGAGGTCAATATTAGCGATCGAAATGGCATGAAATTTAGTACGCTGCTACTAATTTGATCTAGCACCATCATCAAGTTAGCAATTCACTTTGTCCAGTACTTTGGTTTATAACCAAATACCTGCAAAACTGATGACATTCCCATCAGGCTCAGCTGTACTTTGTGTTGGCTGCTAATTACAAAATGTTAGCATGCTAACACGCTAAACTAAGATGGTGAACATGGTACATGTGTACCATGATACCAATCATTATACCTGCTAAACATCAGTATGCTGGCACTGTCTTTGTGAGTTTGTTAGCATGCTGATGTTAGCTAAAAGCACATTTACAGAATAAAAATCATTCAAATGTAATATTTTTATTTGCTTAAGTTTTTTCTGAGTGTGTCCTTACCAGCAAATGGTAATAACAATATCAGATTTTTAATAGAGGTTAAACCTTAATCCAGCAGCCTCTTTTATAACAAAGCAGACATGATGAAGGCAGGATTCTGATAGCTGATAGTGTTTAATTAAATGTAACCTCAGAATATATTCCCCTGCAGTCTTTGACCCAGTCTGCTCCTCTGGCTCCACTGAAGAGAAGCTTTATGTTTAAAAGCTTTAGTCTGCTGCACCTGGCCCCGAATCCCTGGCAGGTTTGACTGTCGGAGCACAGCTGTGAGGGGCTTTTCTTGGCCTGCGAAGACAAGGCAGGGCAGTAGGCAGATTTCCCCTCGCTCATCCCTCAGCAGCCCGCCAGCCAGCAGCAGCAGGATGAGAAATGCATGACAATAATTGGTGAATTCAGGCGAACTTGGGAGTTAAATGCGAGCGGTAACAGCTTAAGCTGCATGCAGTTCACAACACATCAGAACAACCCAATCAATCTCAGACTGAAATTAACAGCCTTTTTTTTTGCTTGGCGAAGAACGAAACGGCTTCTAAAGAGCTACAGTACAAATAAACCCATGTTACAGACAGTATGTCTAGAACTGGCTCCAAGCACAGTAGCTTGATAACATGATGCTTTATCATCATCTACAGACGTCGTTGTTTTGCTCGCGGACTCATAACTTTGTGACATTTAGAAGTTTCCTGAAGAACAGCATTCTAACCACAACCCATTAATCGCTTCTTTTTCTCTCTCATGTTCTCCTGCCCCCCTCCCCTTCCTAAAAAGCCACAAGACACCACAACAATGATGAAGTGAGTCAAAGTGAGGCTGCAGAATAGCCTTCCATCCTGCACATGGCTCCATCTGTGAGGTACATAATCTCATGTGCCTCTCCTCCTGTAGCTAAAAACACTGTGATTTTGCCTTCTGTTCACTCGCTGGGGGTAATCTGACAGGGAGGTTTTTTCCCTCCGCGAAGGCTGCTGGTCTTCAGTATCAGCCTGTGCTGCTTTGCTGAGATCTGGTTTGTGTGTGTGTATGCTCCTGACTGAGCTGGGAAAATATAATTTGCTTTAATTGAACGTGATTAGGTGCTTCATTGTAGATGTGACATGGGTTTACTAATAGGGAGAAAGGCTTCCGCAGGGCCAGATTGAGAGGCTTGGTGTTTAGAGTGATCTCTCCACTAGCTGTCTCTGCCTCTGCGTTGCTGCCATATGCCTGTCTGATGTCAGCACATGGTAGGCAACACGCTCTTATCTGCGAGCCTGTTTGTTTGTGTACCTGTTTATCTGTCTTTAATTTGCTGAAATTTGTCCTCTGCATTTGACCCATCCATCCATCCTGTCTCCAAGGAAGGAACTGGCTGGAGCCGTGGTCAGTCCCTGTCTTGGTCAGGAAAGCTAATACATGTTTTTTGTAGGGGGCTATATATTTTTTACGGGGGGGAGAACATGCAAACTCCACACAGAAAGGCCTCCCTGGTCCCCTGCTCTCTCCCTCCATGTCTTGTCGAAAGCATCCCGAGGATTTATCTGCCTGTCTCTCTTCCTTATTGTCTGGCTGCAGCTCAAATAGGGAGGAAGCAGGTCAGTGCACTTTCGCTGCACCATTGTACACTCAAACACACTTCCAGGAGGGCAACTGATACCTTTCCTCCAGCTTATGAAAGATGTCAAATTTAAAGTGAGGGGAATACTCTTTCAGGAACCCTAGGAGTGGCCCTGAGGGATCACCGTGCTAAGAGGGAAAGATTAGCTAGTGACTGAATCCCACACTCTACCGCAGGACCTGTCTATTCCTCCACAGAAGACCCCTTAGTGACGTTCTATTATTAGCATATATAAACTAAACGCGGCACTTATTGATGGCCCACGCTGCAGGAATCGACTCGAGCAAGACATCCACACTCCCTCGGAGAGTTACGGATGTAAGCAAAAAGGGATAGAGGAGAGAAAAAGTAGGTTACTGAAGAAAGACCAGCTGCCTCGCTCCATTTGTACGCAGGGAAACACAGGCACTGGCAGGATGCAAAGTGTACAGTGTGCGAGTGTGTGTGCGCCATTGTGTTTTGTGCGTGTGCCTGTGCGTCGCTGTGTCTTTGTGAGAAAGACAGCGGCTGAACAAAGAACAACAGAAAGGGCTGCATATATTTATGCATGCGAGTAGATGTACTGTACATTCTGACATGGGAGTTTGAACTGTCCGTTTGTGCACCAGTTTAGAGTTGCCTTCCGTGTGAATACCTTTGTTTGTCAATGTGCTTTTGTTTCATGCATGTACGACTACATGTGATAGCATTCAAGTGAGGGTGCGCCAGGCAATGGTCCTGCAGAGCGCCAGTGTAACTGCCGGCTCTTCTCCACCGCTCCGTGTCCTGGCAACAGGGAGTGTGAGGGAACCAGTGAGAGCAGACAAAGACACCTCCTTCTGCCTGATGAATGCTGCAGAGCGGGGAGGCATGCAGGCGAGAGATGGCTTGGGTAAGAAGTGGGTCACAAGGAAATCCCCATATGGACGACCCCCACACCCTACCCCGCTGGGCACTGCCTGCGCTGCCAGCAGCCCTCCCAAAGTTAACCCAGAGCCTGGAGCGAGAGGCACAGAGGGGACAAATGTTTGGCTACACATACAACGAGCTGCCAGTTTATAAGGGACATTCTCTGCCTTGACGCAGATTGTACATGTCATATATCACATGACTGCATGTGCGTGGAAGAGCAGCGTTTCTTGCGTCAGTGAGTGTTAGTCAGTGTAACTGAATCAGTTAGTGCAACAGGATTGGAAATAGTTATAGACAAGGCAGGATTGTTGGCGACACGGCTGCTGATTTTTACCATCACCTAAATCATTTGTTGTTGTTGTTGTTCATATTTCAGTTCTACAAAGAATGGTGTGAGCACATTACAAAGCACAGTTCTGTGGGTAAAAACAGGTTGTGGATCAGAGGGGTCAAAGCAGGACAATGTCAGGTGTTCTGCAAAACAGACAAATCCCATCCAAACTTAAAATCTGTGTAAAGAAGGTCCTCTCAGAGTGCACTAACTAATGCAATTAGGCAGTTGTAGCTCAATCAAGACAAACACTGTCATGGGTGCCAATGTTGACTGCAATGACCAAGCAGCAGGTAAAGGAGCACCACATATGGACCACTGAGGAGCGCAAAAAAGTTGCTTGGTCAAACAAGAGCAACAAAGTTCCTCATGCTGATGGTCCAAGGATCCTGACTCAGAATCTGGATCCTGGTTCAGAATTTGGCTCAAACGCTGTACATTCATGCAGCCATCTTCTTTGGTGTCACCAGTACAGGCCAATATTGTTGTTATTCCTTCTTTGCTACACTTTATCCACGCTCGGGTGGACCCCTCCAGCATGATAACACACCCTGGAACAACACACCAAAGGGCTCCAGGATAGATTTCCTGCTGTTGCTTTACTGGCTAGCACCTTTGGGATGATGTGGAAAGGTCAATTTCTACATGGTATAATATTCACACAACCAGCATCTTCCAGAACTCATGCCCAGGTGAATTCATCTTGCTCTGAACTACGACTTTGTCCTCCTGTGCATGCATACACACATCAAACACATGCTTACACACTTCTGCACCCACTGTCTCATACTCATGTCTTCCCACTTTAACTTAATCTAAACTGGTTAATTATGAGATTCGTGGCTGTTAGCACCTGTTAGGTAATTAATGCCAATCACTGCCTTCTGGGGAGGAAAATTAACCTCCATAAAAACACGGTTTAGCTGGCATCACTCGCTTGCTTCCTCCTCCCTTCCTCTCTCCCTTGCTTATCAATCTGTGTGCCCTGTGCCTGCTGTTAGCAAATCATCGCAGAAAATAAATAAGCACAGCTATAAACAAATGTTGCAGCGATGGTCGTGCTCGTGGATAAAGCAGTCGTGGAATTCCATCCACCACAGATGGGTAGACAGTGTAGGAGTGTGGACGCGACGAAGGACAAACCTGAGATAGTCGGTTAACAAACACAATCAGAGGACAATAAATAATTTAGGACTGAGCTGACGCTGAAATGGTAATGGTGGCTCTAGCCAGAGTAGTAGTTGGCAAAGCCAGCTCGTGCTGCAGTTTCATGGCATATTTTTTATATTCAAACCGGTAGTATTCTATAAAATTTTAAGACGTGTGTTGCAAAATTTAGTCAGAAGTCAACCACTTGGTATTAAAGCCTTCACGCCAGTGTTGCTGCAGCTGTGGGGTAGGAGCCAATGAAGGACACTTCAGCATATGTTTGATTTTCTTCTCAGAACTGATATTGATGCGTGTCTGGCAGGTTGCGGACGTGCACATGTATTTCAGAAGAAAATGATGATAATTTTCTTTCCAAATATTGGCTTGTACGAAAGATGCAAACTGTGCAATTGCTGGCAAATAGATAGGCTATATGTGTTGCATTTTAGCATCAATAGACCAATAATGCAAACAAGACATAAACAAACAGATTGTCCGTCTGGCAGCCTTTGTTTGGGCTGTACTCTGCAGTTTGCTTTATGTGCTACTACTATGGATTTTACTGTATTCATTTATGGCAGAGGGAGATTGCTTTACAACACACAAGCTTGCTAAAACGTAGAAGGAGTGAAAGTCCAACAGGAAATGGGTAAACACAATGTGGCAGGCACCCTAACCACTTGGCTACCAGGAAGCCACCAAGCCACTAAATTTGGTGGCCAAAATGTAAAGTTACGTAAAAACAATCCAGAAAAGGCAATTTAATGATTTAATTTTAACGAGGCAATTTTAAATTTCAACTTAATACAGCCTACTTTATTTCCTTCCTAAGGAATCAGGATGTTTGTAGAAATGTAATGTTGGTTTGACGAAGGCTCGCAGTATTGGAATGAAACTTGGTGACTGCAGGGGAACAACGTAACTTTTTTTGGCAACGGGCCATAGGGCCATGGTTAATGTCGAACCCTGGAACTTATCACATTCGACAAATCTACATTAATGTATTAAAATGCTGAATGTAGCTAATGCAACAATTCAAACTGTGCAGACAGCTGATCAAAGTACGTCTGATTTCCCAAACTAGACTGGTCTGCATAGAAACTTCCACTGAACTGAACTTTTTGCCAACAAAGTACAGAGAGAAAATAAGCTTGTTTTCACGTTCACAAAATAACCTGGAAACGTGTGAGATGCATTATAATATAGCAAGGTACCTAGAGATAGATATTGTGGGTCAGGGGAGGCAGCCATACATAAATCTAATCTGTTGCGCAGGCATTGCTGCGTGGAATGAGTTATATATCATTTATGGCTTTTAACTGTTGATCTTAGGGCGACGCAGAGCCTGGTGGAACAATTTACACAATCAGAGAGGAGGAGGCGATGAGAAAGAGAGAAAGACGTTTGGGATGGTGAAGGGGAAGTGGGTGAGAGTTAGGATGTAATGATGGTGCAGATTAAAATCAATGCAAACACATGGCCGGACTAAATGGCTCAGGTTCAGCCAGATGAAATTCAATATGGTGCTGAAATAACATGAGCAGCAGACAGGCAGCTAAGTGAAATGATTGCTCTCAAGGTCATACACGTAGAATGTCACATTTAGGACTGCCTATTGTACAAAAGCACACACACATGCAATAACACACCCTCGCATACAAGCATGCACTTGAACATACATGATGAGATGGGCAGAAACCAGAGTTGTAGACCAGAAGACCTGGATTTGAGTTGAACTTCAGTTACAAAAATGACTCAAGAAGATTTAACTTGAATCAGGTTTCGACCTTTCAAAATCCCAGAGCAATAAAAAATTAATAAAACAGCACCAGGCAGGCTTTGCATAGCCACCAACCTTGAATATTTCATTATTAGGTTTGTGAGTTGAAAAGACTTGGCCTCATTTATGTATAAAACACTAATACAGCTTTGAAAGTAAATTGTTCAGATATTCATGTTGCTTTAAGGGTCAGCATTTAGAGATCTGAAATACTTGCATCTTGACTTGTAATTTGTGAAGAGTTGAGACTTGACTTCTTGAAAGCTGCCAATGCTCATGATAACATTGTACTGATGCTGACACCAAGAAACATTGCAACATCCCCATATAATGAGTTGGGCAATATGCTTGACATGTTATATTAATCTTTCTAATCAAAGTACTTCAACTTTCACTGCAACTTCAGAACGTCACTGCAGATTAAACTTCACAAAAAGACAGCAACAATGTTTTTTCCAAAAATGTTAGTGTTACGGTGGTCCTAAGGCTGATTCATCACTACCCCTAATTAGTTTAAATTTCTTTTTTAAGCTGCAAGCTGCTCCTCTGTTTGCTTTGTGCATTGTGTTGTGGGGAAGGAAAAGTATATAATAACATTAACTGACTTTTTTTTGTGGCACTTTCTCAGTGTGCACAAACTACATACTCAAAATCTGCTTTAGAAGGTTATGTAGCATGGATCTGGGACACCTTCGTTTTGGTTTGTATAATATTATTATTACCATCGAGAATGATGGCTGAAGCTATGCAAATAAGACCTGGGTAGTAATAAACCAGAATGACCCTACAAACAAGCAGGCAGAAACCAAATTTTGATATGCGAGAGAAATCAAATTCAGAATCCCTTGCAAGCATGTGTGTACCTCACATTCATACAAACATACAATATGCACACTCCAAACTTCATTCTCTCCGCCTACCTATCCACTGCCTTCTCATTGTGTGCCAGCAAGAGCAAGAAATCAATGTCTCTCATCTTCTACCTGTAAACTATGAAAGGCGGGTGCACCTGCCACATTCACGTCAGTGCCATTGGTTCACACTTGACATGTGACAGATTTGCCGATGCGTCAGAAAATGGGGATGCTGTACACAGGGAGCTTTTCTTGTATTTTACCAATTTAGGACTAAATGAATGTCAAAGCACAGATTCCAGATTACCACAACAGTGGGATGTTGCCATTGTGTCCTCGAAGGTGAAATACACCAGGGAGATTTCTCTGAATTCTATCAGCTCTGCGTCTTCCCACTTTCATATGAGGAGTGGCTTGAAAGATCGATGGTCTCAGCATAGATTTCCTCACTCTATCGTTTGGCAAACACTCAGCCTCCCCTCTGCTGGCTCCGTCCTTTATTTCTTTTTCACAATCTATCATTTCTCATCTCTCGTCCTCCACTTGCACTCTACTCGTCTCATTTTTGTTCCCTCACTTTATTTCTTTCTCTCTCTCTTTCTCTCTCATGGCATGTACGACTACTCTCCGCCAGGCCCGGCATATCAGCATAGGAAGGAAAAAGACACTTTCAGATCCCCTCTGCTACCATTTTCCAAGATTCCTGAGAGGGATTGATTCAATCGCTGCCTGCTGGTGAGGTTGACACATATAAAGGTACCTCTCCCTCTGGATGCCTGTCGCTTATACTTCTCTACAATTTCTATTCTTCTACCTACTGCAGCACTCGATGCAATTGCCAATCTCTCTATAGTGAAAAAGTGCCTTTCTTGTGTGATTGGAGATGGTTATCATATGTGCAAAGACGTATGGCGTTGTGTCATTAAAGGTAGACACTCAATGGACGTGTTAAATCTGCACGCAGGAGCTCTACACACAATAATAGACCTAATTAAAAGTTGAATGCATCATCGCAGGCATGGTACTGTATATCATAGATTACTGGGCAGCCACCTAAATTAACATGATCTAATAAATGAAGGCCCATTTGGATTAAGAAGCTCATTAAATTGCTTTGTGCATAGACACAGTGCCATGCTGCTGCCTGTGATCTGATGAGAAGATACTGAAATGGTGCATTTGCATATATGCATGAGACTAGACACGGTGTCCAATGAAAGGGCAGGAAAACAATCCAAATTTCCATATTGAGTCAACAGGTTCACCAAACCAACAAGAGTGCGCTTTTTGGCAAGAAAGGATCTCAGTTTTGTGGCTCTGAAACTGCTAATGTACATAAATCCCAGAGCTAAATAAATTCATTATAGTTATTTATTCAGGCACAGAAATTGTGCTTGAATTTTCACAGTGACTTACAGACTTTGGAGCCTCCCAGCACACCTGTAACTGCTGAATATGTCACGGATTTATTATCTTACTCAAGTTCACCTCAGCAGGAATTATTGATAAGGGAAGCGTTTTTCCACCAACTCACGCTGCAAGTGTGATGACCAGTGACAGTGATGACCACACTGCACTAACCATCACTGCAATCCAGTGTAACTGCTGTTGATACAAGCTGACCACATCTGGAAGTAGCAACCTACAAACCTTCCAGAGCCACCTTTTATAATGTCTCACTGATAATATTGTGTATTCAATCAGTGTGTTCTCCTTGACAATCTTTGACACTGAGGTGAATCTGGCTGTGCTAAGCTTTCCCTAACAGTGTCGGGTTACATGTGGGCAAAATTTAAAAAAACAAAACAACATCTGACCTTTCCTGAAGGAAAATCACGTGAAACAATCTCCTGGTTTAAACCCTCCAAGGAGATTTGTTGTTCAGTTGTACTCTACTCATTCCCAATATCACAGCACAAAATATATAATGCAACACTCTGAACATGTTTATCAGTTCCTTCTAAGCCTGTTGCATACATATACTGTAAATGGCTACCGACATAAATGCACTTCTGGTTCTCTCTTGGGAAAATGGTGAGAATGTCATTTAGAAACCGCAAGAAAAACAACTCAAGGAGTAGAAAGAAGAACAAATTCTGTAACCAACTACTGCCATAAGAGACAAGAAATGCCAAGAGAAAGGCAACAGTTGCCAGAAGCCGAGGGGAGCTGAGAACAGGGCGATTGCGGCAATCAGAAGGGTGGAAAACAAAACTCCTTCTCTGTTTTTGTGAGTCGTTCCAGGCTGGTAATTTGCAGGCAGGCAGACAGGCACAAGATCTGTCGGAGCGAGAGCCCAGCATCGTGACGAATTTCGCCCAGCCACATGTCCCCTATCCATGGGCCAGTGCCCAGCAGGATGGGGGGGGGGGGCTGTAAGCCGTCCCACGAGTTCGTGTGCTTCAGTGTTTGTGTGTGTCCATATGTATGTACGAGGATGGGAGGGTGAGCGGCGGGAAGGCTGCCAATGTGTCCCTACCTCCTTGGGGCAGGGTGGCGAGCGAGCCAGGCCATACTGAAGCCCGCAGGCGAAAGAGAGAGAAAGAGGTGGAGCTTGCTCTCCCAAGAACACCACACTGAGTGTGGTGATGGGTGTGTGTGTGGGGAGGGGATGGGATAGATGGCGCATGGGGATTGGGGTACAAATGTGTTCACTGTCTCTGACTTAACATTGCTGGTGGCACCGGTCATCTAGCCAAGCTAATCTGCTGCCTGCCCCCCAGGCCGTGTGAAACACAGGCCTGGAACAGAATACATGTGTGTGTGGAGGTTGTACGTGCGTGTGTGTGTGTGCGTGTGTGTGTGTGTGTGTGAAAGAGGGAGAAAGTGAGTGACAGTCAGCGTATCCGAGTGCCTGCACGCATGTTGTTTTTCTGCTGTTCTCCATGTGAACTGTATCTGCTGGCCTCCTGGCGGC